>CAJNIZ010042991.1:0-59536 GCA_905231905.1 Symbiodinium pilosum
GGCGGGGGGCTGGCTTGGGTGCCTAAACAAAATAATGTATCCGTTCAAACAGCAAACCCCTCCTCCCCCGCCCCTGCCCGGACAACCAAAAAATGCCCGAAACGCGCAAACAACAAAATAGACCGAACAACAAAACAATACTCTTACCGAGGGATTTGTTGGCTCAGCGTGCCAGTGTTGCGTTTGCTCGGCGATCCGCAAAGTTCCGAGTTTGCAGAGTGCTGAGTAGCAAGGCGTTCTCCTTGCGCTTGCAGAGAGAAGTGGAGTTGTTGATGGTCAGAAGCCGAGATTTTCTTTGCCAAGCGGACCGGGAAAACACCGGGGATAGCCTTGCTGCTGTTTGCAAAGACTCCCCAGACTCCAGGTCTTGGATTTCACCGGCGACGCTTGGTGCCTACTGAAATTCAGCTGCTTGCATCCTTCTGGAACTGGCATGGATGGTAGTGAAGACGCCCCGAAATGCGAAATGCTACATGAGGCCTTAGAGATGGAACCACCGCCAGCAAGCGCACCACCCGAGGAGCAGCAGAGGCGGCCTGCCAGCCGTACAGAGTTTTAGCCACCTTGAGAGGCCAGTGCAAGTGCAAAAATGCAGGTCAGATCAGGTTTACTTAGAGCTATAGAACTCTTGCTTCTTGCTAGCACTCCAGTGCCAAAACGCAAGCAGGTTCCGCTCGCTGCTGGAGGAAGTGACAGCCAGGAGACGGCTTTGCCGTCAGCTGTCGGAGACTTTGCTGCCAAAGCTGCGCGAAAGGATCTCTAGACCTTTCTGGTGCCAGGGCCGAGGGCTGGTCGTGGTAGCGCTTCTGCCCGGATAAATATTGCCTGGACGGCTGCAGCATAGTCAATCCGTCCTTAAGTCCTAAACAGCAGTACGAGAGATGCTGCGTTTATGCAACGGCCTCATCGAAAGCTGTGTTTAGCCCAAGGCTGAAGAACATTCAGACGGCGCTCCAGTGCTCTGAAGTCCTACAGGCCGGAGCGAGCCCGTGCAGCTGAGGCGTAGGTTTTGCATTGAAGGCTTTCGATCAAATACTTCTAGATGACAGCTTTCGACCTGCGACTTTAGTACACAGGCAGGCCTCGCCAACATCTTCCAGGGTCCCATGATGGATGCACTGAAGGTTGCTGTGAAGGCCTGGCAAGAAGAGAATCTTCAGACCTTGAGGCGTAAGGTTTTCTCAGCCTATTCGCTCTGCAGGCCCCTGTGCGAGTTGGGCTGTCCCTCTTTGGCACTGCCATTGACATCGTGTCCAGCGTCATCCAGGACGTGCCTCGCCCTACTTCAAGCAGGTTCCGGAGGCAACCCCATGAGTTCGCTGGACATAGGGCTAGATGCATGTCATTGAAACTAGTACAAAGGCAGCAGACCATCAATAAAATCCCGGGCACCAAGGATCCTTCCAGGGTGCCACAACTGATAGAGACGAATGTTCTGCCCGGCACCTAAAAAATTAAAATGCATCTTTGCATTCGGCGACCTGATGCATTCACCACGTGTCGGAGCGTGACACTGGAAGCTGCTTGAGCCGCTCTTAATGAAAGCTCTTCTGACCCTAGACTCTAGACATGCGCACATGCAGCCAAGGCCAGAAGTGATGGGTGCTCTGAGCAAGGAGACGATGCGCAGCCGCTTCCTTTGTGACCGCTTTGTGACCTTCTTCTTGACCTTTCGATGTAGAGTTGAGGTAGCGAGAAAGCTAATAGGCATGGATTAAGAGGTGGTGCCCGGGAACGCTTTGGACCAGTGTGCTCGTGCAAGTAGATAGGTACAGACATGTAGCAGATCTGCTGGGAGGGGTCATGCTGCCTCAGGCACTGAGTGCCTGTCCTTCGTGCCTGGCATTCTGGCCTCCATTGCTTTGCACGCCGTCATGCGCCCAACTGTCAGAAATGTGAAAACTCAGGCTACAGGTTCGTCACCCGTCTTGCATCTCTCTGCCATGGCGTTCTGCCTCCTCTATTCAGACTGGATCTGTAGGTCTAGAGAGCTGGCGCCTGTTTTCGCCATGAAGCTCTTCATCCTATGTGCTAGACTTGAGTGGTGGTTCAGGTGGGGGAAGACTTCATCCTGGGACTTGCGTCAAGGCTGCCGCTTTCAGAGTGTTTTGCTCTGGGATGGGCTTTTTATGAGCAAATCGTCAGCCAAAGCCAACTAAGTCTAAGCATGGCATTATTTGCAGGCCCATCCAGCTGCTTGTTGATGTTCTGGTCGACCCTACCTTCGTTCCATTGCTGTGCTCGCAGCCGGTAACCGCCTCAGGGACCGTGGATAAGAGACGGATATAGCATCTGCACAAATCTTTTTGCGCCAAGGAGCTCATCCAGATTATGAGTACGCAGATGGACAAGGCCACGGCCTGAGATCGGAATCTTTGCTTCAGATGGGCTGCCGGACATTCCATGCACAGATGACAGCTAAGGTGCTAAGGAATCGGCCAACTGGGTTATGCAAGCTGACAGAGCACGCCCGGTGCTTGGCAGCGATGTTTATTTCGAACGGGGTGCGTCTTCCAGGGCCAAGGAGATGTTAACGTGAATGCAGGCCGCAAAGTGAAAGCGCTTTCACACGGACACAGCAGTTTAGGGCCCGACGGGCGCACATTTGCACTGATACGCCGATCGACTTTTTCCATCAACGAGCGGCATACGTGTCAGCAAGTCTCCGCTTTTGTGGGCTTCATTCATACCAGGGCATCGGCATATCAGGGCATGACCTCCCCACCGCAGTATTTACTCCTGGGGTCGTTGATGGGTGTATTAGTGTGTCGGCATATTTCGGGACGGTGACCAGCATGCCGGCGTATTTCCTTGTCCGAGAGCCTGACCGAAACGTGGCCGTGCTTATCTTCAAACGCCGTTCAAAAAGCTTGGCCCCACACACCCAATGTTCCTTCTTGGGATCCGCATGAGGCAGCTCTAGGACACACCATATGCATGCTGCAAAGCAGCAGCCTGCATGGAGCCAAGGTCGTGGAATGTGTCATGTCCAGCTTCCGCACCATCCTGGAACAGGCCAAGGCCTGGTTAATTTGAAGAAGGCAGTTCGAAAGCAGCTTTTGAATGTGTCCGATTTTGGGTGTGTTGGACAGACGCGTTTGAAGGCCTAACAGCCAGCAAGTAGATCAATGGGCTCGGCAGGCATATCCGGAGTGGACACCGATGGACTTGGAGGACTAGCGATCATCAACTTGTGCATGCAAGCCATGAAACGTCGAGATATTATCGGTTTGCTCTGACCAAGATGGCGACACCACATTCGGTCACTGCCTTCTAGGACCACACAGAACACTTGCCGGATAGGCTGGCTCCATTCAGCCGCGGGCTCTATTGTTCCAGCAGCTGCCATAAATTGCTGGCCACTTCTGTGTCAGAAAGTCCCTAGAAGTCCACGTTTCGTCTGAGAGCTAAGCGAGATCCAGATGCTCTGCCGAGGCCGCTTCTGTTGGTCGCTGCTCTCGACCAACGAGCACATCTTGAAGTGCTTCATTGAGAAGCGGATGGCTCGGGAGATAGTAGGTTTTTTCGCTTGCCAGGTGGGCTGTCTTTGCAAAGCGGCCAAGTTTGGTACATTCTGAGGCAAGGGCTGTCGCTTGTGCGAGACATTCAAGAACTTCCCTGCTGGTGCCTGATGCTTCTGTACTTGCAGCAGCTCTGCTCACTGTGGGCATGTCTAGTCCCTTTGTGATCGAGGTTTGCCGTACTTCTTTGCATCATTGGAAGGCCTGAGCCCTGGAAGGAGGATGATCTGCTCGTGAAATCTGCCCCAGGCCAGCAGCATCCAATCGCCAGCCTGTTCAACCTGCAGGCTCGCGGGACCAGGGTCCATGTAAACAAGCCCATCAAACAGTTCATTTACTGAGGCAAAGTATGAAGATGGCAACGTGCCAGTGGCGGCGGAGCTCAAAGAAATGCATGGGCTCTCAGTTCGCATCTGCGCATCGGCCGTGGCCGCTGTGAACATTGTGCCAAGGCTTGCCACCAACCTGGAGAAGGCGAGCTCGTCGCAGCTCCGCCCCCCACCTGCTCATCTGACTGACCACAATGTGCACAGGTACTGCCGACTTTGAGGGAGTGTGCAGCAGGGGTCGTTGTCCTACAAATTTGCAGCGCATCCCAATGAATGGAGCTGTAGACAGACTTGCTCTGACATCCTAGGATCCTTATGCTGTGATCGCATCCTTTGACGATACCAAAGTCCTTGCCTTCCTCAGTGCCCTGAGCAGAGTCTGCACGGTGCCTGGCGCTCAGCAATGAAGGTGCCTGAGCTTGACCAGAGGCAATTTCAGTTGAAGCCCAGGCTGGAAGACCTTCTATCTATCGGACGAGAGGGCAGCTCCATGCAGGTCATGGAGGCTTGTGTCAAAGCACCCAGGGCAACCAGCTACGTTTTACAAGTAGCATGGCTGAGTACTCTACGGACTAAAGCACTAACTTGCGGTCACGACTTCTGTCAGCCGCGGAAGGCGACCTTTTGAATTGTGTGCTTATTTAGCTGTGCAAGCCATCGCTAGAGGCCGTCCGGCAACCCTTAGAAGAACTGGCACCATTCGCGGCCCTGATCTTCGTTGTGGCTGCCTGGCAGCCGAATGCAGGGCACTGAGAGCTACTGAGAATGGGTTTGAATGTAACGTCGAGCAAGGGCGTTTTTGCAGATTCTGGTCGAAGCAACTTCAGCCTAGTGTCGCCTAAACTCCTTGCATCTGAGTCAGAAAGGTTGACACCGCTGTGCAAAACAACAAGAAGCTATAGCATTGGTACACAAGCTTGCAGGAGCGAGAGCGGATGCCGCCTACAACGTGTCATCACCTCAAGCACAGGGAGTGGATGATGACCACTTTTGCAGATTACCTTGTTGTGCTTTAGAGCTTTTGGCTTTAGTGTTGTGCGATGGCTTTTGCAAGTGCATGCGAGGTTACTACGAGACAACCAAACAAGTCTTTTCGCCAAGCTCGAAGGAAGGTCCAAGCCTTAACGCAGATGGAGAAGTCAGGGCAAGGGCCACCGGACGCAGTGCTCAATCTCTTGTTGGTCGGTGTGTTTCAAGCAAAGGAAGCTGATCCCGGGCACTCTACGCAACACCATTCTGTCGGCTGTGGTTGCCCTCGTTGTTATGTATTCCACATCCCTTCCAGCACGCACCTGACGGTGGGGCAAGTTTCTGTGAACATATCCTGACCTTCATGCATTGGCAATTGGAGCACCATCTTCGCGTTATGTGCTGGAACGCCCGAGAGCCGCTGCAAACCACCGAGGTCAGGCTTCAACAGCAGATGCCACTGCAGACGGAGCCAGCGCAGCTGGGAACCCCAGAGGGGGGCACAGCTACCTTTCCAGACAATCATGACAAAATAGACCTGTGACATGACTCAAACGATTCCGGATCCTCGAGTGACGCGGGCTGCTTGCCAAGGCGCAAACTGCAGGCCCCCAGCTTGGAAGTTCTCTTTCAGCAACAAGTAGCATGATGCAAGCAAGCAGTTGCGGGCAGTGAGTAAGATTTCAGTTGCTGCTGCGTTGGGGGTCGGTGAAAAGCATTCCTTCTGAGGGTTCCAGGAGCAACCTCTTTGCCGATTTGGGGTCTCCCTCGCTGCATTCGGAGAGAGAGAAGAAGAAGAGACTAGGAATCCTTTTGCTCTGCATTGGGTTTTGTGGGTGGGACCGACTGCTTGGACGCTTGTGTGGGCTGCAGGCGGTGCCTGCGAGGGGTCCCTGACAGCCTGGCGAAGAAGAAGAGCGCTAGAGCACTAGGTCATGGCCATGGGAATTTGTTGCAGATGACCACTGGGAGTGGCGGAATGCCACCAAAGCCCAAGCGCGGACCCCATCAGCAGAAAGGGATGTGGGGAGGGGAAGTTTCACAGCCCGGTAGAGCAGGGAGGAAGTTCAGTTTGGGAAGGACAATATTAAGGAGGTTATGTTTTGTCAGAGTATTAATAGGGAATCCTAAACGCGCAGCACTCCGGACTTGCTGGGGCGACTGACGGAACTCTTGCGGGTTGACGGCCTAGCCCCAGCTTGGCCTTGGGGTTCCGCATAACCCACAGAAGAAGAAGAGCACCACGATTATTAGTCGACTAGCTATGTGGTCATGTTTTTGCTACCATGTCTGCTTTCGGAGATCGAACTGAGATAATAGTTCAGCCATGGTTTCACCAAGACAGTACTATGGAACCAGCTCACATTGTTTACCTACGGAACCCATTTGTTTATGCAACCGGAACCCTTCCGGATGATCGAAGGTACTGGAAGCCACCTCTTATGCAACGTTTTGTTTGTGGTTTTGTTTGCCAGCGCTTTTTGTACACTACTCTTCTTGTACAATTGCTGCGCCTTGTGAACTTGTCTTTGAATGTGGGCCAGTAGTGAACCAATGTCTCACGCCGACCACGTAGAACCATACCTTACCGGCAGGCCTTAAGGCTGGCGGAACTCCTGCCACTCCCGTAATGCAAAGCAAAGCACCACGATTGTAGAATGGGCAATCTACACTGCACGACATTCCCTCGAACAAAGAACATGAAAAGCAGGCAGTGTACCACTGGTCCAAAGTGTTCAAAAATACGCTGTTTCTTTGTAATTACCCCAGGTTGCAGTGATTGTCTTTGCACATGAATGGTTGGTTGGGTAGGGACATGTGCAGATACAATCTTGTAGCCATGCGATTCATGATAGCTGCCATATCAGCTCATGATGGCCCGCCTTTTTCATTAGCCAGTGTCTCTCTCTGGCTGTGAGGGCTGAGCTGGGCCAGTTGGCGCTTGAGACCGTGATGCATAGACGATGACAGTGATCTTGCTAACTATTTTGTCACGGCACAGGATGTTCTTGACACTTCTGTTGAAGCCTCGGTATTGTCAAGCATCGCGAGGGCATGGCAGGTGGCACAGATGCAGGTGGCAGTGCGAGAGCAGCGACAGTTTTCGGGCGAGCTTGTGCCCGCAGCATCCGCGGCACCCCCTGCTGCACAACCATTCTTGCTGGGGGCCAGACCTAAGGCAAGGCTGTTTGCACCTGCCGCCCCAGGAGCTACGTTGCTGCTGTTTCGTCTTTTCAAGCAGGCGGACAGGACTAAAGCGGATAAGCGGGACCAGTGCCTACAAGCCATGTTCCTGGCAGCCGTCCTTTGTGGATCCGATAATCAGGTCTTTGGTGCCTTTACCATGCAGGATGCTCTGGTAAGCCACTGGAGCGCGCCAGAGCAAGGCCACGTAGTGCAGCCGAAAGAACCGCTGCTCCTTCGAGCGGTCTTGGCGCTGTGCAAAACCGGGGCCTCTGCGACCGGTGCGGTTTAGACTTTCATCTGCCACATCCTCCTTATGCTGGTGACGCGTGCTACCTGCATGCAGGGAAAGAGAAGAGTGCGGCTGACACAGCCCCCCTGTGACTGTGCGTGTCCATCCATCTCCCCCGGAGGGCTGAACATCGCAGAACATATTCTGCTGACACGAAGTGGGCTGTCGCGTGCCCTGGGTCATGAGCCTGACTTCGTCGTGAACGATTACCTGCTGGCCAAGGGCGATGCGCTACACTCTGCTGCCAAAATGCAACTGCGTGCAACGGGGCTGCCGAGATTTATTTCCTTCTTGCAATCCGTTCTCCTGGGGACAGGCGTGTCTAAAGAGGAGGCATCCGCCTTCACTAGTTATAGCTTGCGCCGGTTTCTACCCACAGCTGCTGACGACCAGCGACTAGCCTAGCCATAGGCAACTGGCAGGATCGCCCAGGTGCCCAGGGGAGGCCAGCCAGAGGGCCCGCCGTACGATGGCCCAACACTGCCAATGACAAGATCTTCACGGCTACACGCGTCAAGCAGGAGGTCATAGTGGCCATCCACTTGGCGTCCCAGGTTGCCTAGGTGCAATCAACAGGGAGCAAACGCGCCGCCAGCCCAAAGCCATCATGCCCTTCAACTACCTCATCCTCCACGGAGTCGTCAGATGAGCCTGAGGCAGATGGGTTAGTGGCTTGGTTTCAGCAGTCCAGCCAAGGGACATGTCACTTAGCGCAGGCCATACATGGCACACGCCTGGTGCCGTTTTGCCAAGACCTGCCGTTTGATACGGCCCACTTTCTTAGAAGTGCAGGTCTAGAACAGGGCCGTCGCGTTTGCAGAAAATGCCTTGCAAGAGCACCCCCGAAGGTACAGCAGGCATGCAACGGTGCGCTTGCGTAAACATTTGGAGCCGCCTCCGTGGTTGCAACCAACATGACGTGACATATCCCTGCTTGCCTGCCTTCGGCTCCGTGCTCTGCCTTGTGCTTGATCCAAGCTATGTGCTTCATGTTTGGGTCGTCCTTTCGGCTCTGCGCCCTGCCTTGTCTCTATACTGCACGGAGCCATGGGCCAAGTCCAAGGTGCACCTCCGCCCGGGATGTCCTTGTTGATGCCCTGCTCCGCCTGCCTCCTGCATGGCGCTGAGGCGATGACACGTGTGGACGTCCCTTGCAGCCGCCGAAGGTGAAGAAACCAGACTGGAGTCAGCCTCCTGCAACTCGACGCTTGGACTTGAAGTGCGGTGTCCCTTGTACAGCCTGCCTGCGTGGCTACTGTAACAGGGGAAGGCGGGGGCATACTCACCACACTTGTACAGCCTGCGACCGGTCCATGGGCCGCTAAGCCGCTAAGTTGGTTGCTTGACGCTGTGGATCAGTATGTGTGTACACTTATGAACTGGCATTGCGCGCAATGCCTTGCTGCACGTGTCTGCGTGTAAGTGAGTGCTCTTGGACTCTTGGCAACAAACTAAGGGCCATAGACGACGGACGTTATAGTGGACACAACAAGTCCTGTTTTTCAGAGGAGAATCTATACGTCATCTCCTGACTTCGCAGCCGCGGCCTGCAAGACGTGCGCCCGCCTTTTCCAGGAACAGCAGACTAGCCTGCCGGCGTGGTCTGAGCCGCATTTCGGTGCGGAGGATATGAAGGCGGCGTACCGCCAGCCAAACGATCCGGCTGAGCGACAAGCATTTATCGTGGCTTTGTTCGATGAGGTAGCAGGGGCTGTTCGGTATGCGCTCCTCCGTACGCCGTTTGGCTTGGCAGCAGCAGTTTTAAACTTTAACCGTGTACCAGCCTTTCTGATGCGTTAGGCGGGGCTCTGGCGCTGGTGCAGTTGGAGTCGTAATAATAGTTGCAATTTTGGGCATGTGGAACACCCCGATTGGCTTGGTGACATTACCTGAAAGACGACCTTAACCCCCACCTGAACAGCGTGCAGGATGTTCGGTACATGTGGCCGAGCAGGGCAAACGGCTTTGCTTCGAAGGCAGTATCAGGATCGGATCGTTGCCGCTGAGGGGCTGTCTGTGTAGGAGGGCTGTCCTGATTCAGGGAGGGGCTGGTGCCTTGCCTTTGGGCTTCGGCTCCGCCCGAGCGGGGGCTGCCTCGCTGGTGGCTTTGGGCTGAAGGAGTGCCATCGTGGCATCCATCTGCTGCTGCAACTGCTGGTGCAGGTTGTCAAACCCAGGCAGATTCTGCTGCAAGTAAGTCAGCACTCGCCCTTGGTCATCTATACAGATGCTAGTTGGGAACCTCTTGTAATGGAGGGCCCGGGCTTGGGGTACGTCTTCCTGCACCCAGACCATACTCAGATCCGAGGAGGAGCTGCGAAAGTCCCCGACTGTGTGGTGGCATGCCTGCAAGACAGGGCGACGCAAATCATGCCACTGGAAGCCCTAGCTATCCTCCAGTGCTTGCTTGTGTACGGTCTTGACTGCGTGGAGGGCAGGGATATCCTGCTCTTCTGCGACAATCAAGCCGTTTGTGCAGCCGTGGCCAAGGGTGCTTGCTCCGAACCAGACACGGCTCGGATCGTAACGACTTGCCATCTCCTTTGGGCCAAGCTCGCTTGTAGGGTCTGGATTGAGTATGTGCCGTCAAACGATAACCCTTCCGACGGCCTTAGCCGAGCCGGAATCAAGGATGCCTGGACGAGCGACCAGGCCTGGGACCTCTCGGAGCAGCCTTGTCTCCCGTGGCACCGATTTCAGCATTGAGATCTGCTCGAGATCCCGAGTGCCTTAGTTCATTGGAGATCTTCATTGGACTTGCGTTGTGCTTTAAGATGTGCATACGGCACAAGCGTGCATACAGCACAAGTGCCCGCGGACCAATGACTCGGGCACCTGGATCCTCACGTGAAGAGAGAGAGGACCGTGTGCAGATTCACTTGCAGTGTCCGAAAATTGTGTGTGTAACATGCGGGAGCAGTATTCAAGGTGTGTAACTTGCTGTTGTAGTATTCATAGTATGTAACATGCTCTTGATGTAGGGGGGTCCATCCAGGTGTCAGAACGAGAGGGGAAGTCAAGCATGTGTTGCACAAGTTTGGGCCAAAGTACCGTTTTACACATGTTGCAAGCCACTGTGGGAGTGAGGGAGTAGTTGTGGCACATTGGATGGGAGGGTCATGTTTTCATGAGCCAGATGACACGGGATGGCAAAACACCACGATGTCTCACGTCGAGGTAGGGGAGAAGTGCATTGAGGGGAGCCAACTTGACATCAATTGATCTATGTGGTATTAGGCGATTGGCGCTTGAAAGTAGGCTTTGGCTTCCTATATGCTCAGTGTCCCGGTCCTCGCTCGTCTTGATTGGATCAGTGGACGTCCGCACACTCTTTCGGGAGTGGGCGCAGCTTTGAAAAGAAGAAGAAGAAGAAAAAACAGAGAGCACCAATTGCAACGCCTCAAGCGTAAAAAGTCTGTAAACTGGCCAGAGTTTATAAGTGATTCATTCTTCTACTCGGCACAGCGGCTCTATGTTATGCATTCACTTGCTGTGATGGCAGTGCTCGCTTCCAGCAAACAAGCAGGCGAGTCACCCTTCGTCCGTGCGGCTCGCGTCGGCTTCCGCTTGACCTGCAGGACGGGGGGAATCCGGGCCAGAAGAGTACCTCTCGAGCGTTCCACATCATTCCGCCTTCTTCTAACCAGACTTCCAGATCAAAGTTTGGAGCTGTTCTGAGGACCTTCCGTCAGTTGATGCAGCTGGCATCAAAATTGCAGACTAGAGTGCGACGAGCATCTGGGCAGCAATGGACAGCTGCCAGATTGACGTTCATGTTCTTGACTCTGCAGCCCTGCGGGTTTGTATGTGGCGCCAAACAAACCAAACAAACCAAGGAAGGATCAACGCTGCCTCCGTTCACGATGGCACGATCGTTGGCTCAGGTGCAATGGGTCAATCAGCCCAAGCAGCCCTGCACAAATCCGATCCTTGAAAGCTGCGGCCCAAGCCCAATCTTTGCTCCAGGTCGCCAAGGCCGTTCTGGTGGCCCCCGCGCCCAGCTCGCCTGTAGTCCTGCGTTGGATCGGAGAGGCACGCAGCTCTTGGATGTTCTATAAACAGATGCGTTTGATGCAGTGGTTCTTTTTTGAGCAAAAGGGTTCGTGATGTTTGGGTTTGAATGTTACAAACTCAAGGCAATTCCATGGCTGGTGGTTGGTTGCGGCTGTGCACTCTTGACAGATGCTTGGGAGTTGTTGCCCACTCCCATAGTTTTGCAATCTGCTTTTCTTTGTCTATTGATGCTTCAGCATGTCCAACTGCCAGGTGTTCGACATGCTTCAAAAGATGCACGAAGAGCAGAACAAAGTGGCCCTCCGAAGCTTCACGCTCTGTGCCTTCTACCAGGCGTGTCGCATCATGCACGCCGGCTTCGCATCTGCTTTGCATCTCTTTCCATGGTCCTGGAGTCCTGCAGGCTGGCTGCTTCGAGATGCTACAGCCTCTGGTTCAGCTTCTTAGCTAAAGCATCTGGGAGCCTATTCCCAACATGTGGCAACATGTGGCAACAGCCGAGGATGGCCTTGGCAAAGATTGGGGATAGCAAGGAGGAGCTGGCAGCTGGCACGGCCCTTTCGGCGGCGCGACCCCAAGATCTTCTGTGAGATAAGCAAGCAGAGCTGTTGGCCTGGAAGTTTCGAAGGAAAATGCATCTAATTCTGTGAACATTGGAGGCTCTGGGCTACTTCGAGAAAGTGACTTCCACACGCAGGTTTGCCAACACATTCCTAAGAGAGGAGGCCATGATGACCAAGGACGGGAGAGTGCCGGGAGAAAAAGTCACGCCGGATCGTAGTCCATGACCTTTGCAGGAAGCATTGTGCAAGTCCATCCAGGCCAGTCAAAGTCAGTTGTCAAGTCCAAGGTTTTGAGGTTCTAAGGCGCTTTCACACAGTATGGCACTCTGGTTCTTTGATTTAATGGCCTTTCCGCGGGCGGGATGCTTCCTTGTGAAGACTGTTCAATTCTTTGAAAATTAGGTTGCCCCCAGAAGAACTGGACATCAAGCAGCATCATTCTGCATGCAGCCTTAGTACTTTACATCAGGCAGAAGCCCTCCGATGTCTGCTTCCGGTCTGGCGCCACCCGAGCTTCGCCAGCTTCCCACGGTCCAGTTGCTGCTCCCTCCTGAAGGCGTGAGGACTGCACCGTCCGCCGGATACAATCCAAACATTCTGCAGATGTTCTCCTTGAAAGGGGTGTTCGTAGCAGTCTCGGAGAATCTGGCGTGTGAATGTGCGCAGGTGTGGCTGCACTTGCTGCAAGAGCCAAAGAACGAACCCAGAACCGTGCCACCGGACTGGCATCGGCTTCCCAGCCTGGAACTGAGCCTCACATCTTGCAGCAGTAGCGCCATGAGCTAGACACCCATTCAAGGAGGCGACTGACCGGGTCAAACAAAAAGCGAGCCCTCTAACTGGTAGTACTAAGTCACATGCGCTTGGGCGTTCTGAGGCATTCCGACGCTTCCAAACATTGCTGCAGGCATGCAGCACGTGCAACAGGCAGGCTGCTAAGCATGCTTTGCTAAGCCTTCTTTCGATAGAGCACAGATTCATCTCCGCCAGCTCAGGAGTTTGCCAGAGCAGCGGACAGCCGCCTAGCGGAAACCAACCGCGCCGCCACGGAGGCCAGCGCTGCCATCACCGCTGCAGCTGCAGCGGCCGCCGCTGCTGGCATTACTTCCACAACTTCAACCACTCCTAACACGGATTCTGCAGCTACAGCCGCTACAACCGGTGGCAGCAATATCCAGAGCCGGGCCCTGACTTCGTGCACTGTATGGCTGTGGAGACATTGCATGACTGGGCCTGGCTTTGCTTCGATCTGTACTGCATTGTTTCGGGGTCTGTCTGCAATTAGCTTCAAACTACTATGTCAGCTGCCTCTTTTTACTGAAGGCACTTTGGTGGGCATGGGCTTCTCGCGTGCGCGGGTGAGCCCTGCAGTTGCTGAATCGTGGAAATCGCAGTAAGCATGTGGGGATCAAATGTGGGTCACTGGTCGATTTGCCGCCCGGGCTTACTCAATTCTTTGAGCAGATCAGATGGAGCAGTAGAGTTGGCAAGCCAAGGCCGCTCTAGTAGATAGCACTGCTGTGTAAAGAACCTTCAGCCCATGAGCCCCAACGCCATGCACCACACATCAAGCTTAACCCTCCAAACCCCAATGGCCCAATGCGAAACCCCTAACCTTGATCGCCAATCAACAACCTAGACCCAAACTCCTGGAGCCTAAGCCAAGAATTCATCCCGCAGCCCAGAATGACTTGACATGTTGTTTCTCACTACGACAGGTTGCTTTTTACAGTGATTAGGATTTGGGGTGATCCCGACAAGTTTGGAACATGTATTTGAGTCTCTGCAACTAGTCTGTAGAAGTGCTGGCAACATGTGGCACGAAAACACATTCTGGCCCCTTGAAAGTCCCAAAACGCGTGCTCCCAAGCGATCTGGGCTCTGACGGGGGAACCAGCTGGGAGTAATTACACCTTTTGGGAGTGTGGGCCCTTGAAAGTCCCAAAATTCGTACCCCCAAGCGATCAGGGGGAGCAGCTGGGAGTACAAATGTTGGGAGTTTGGGCCCTCAAAAGTCCCAAAATGCGTACCCCCAAACAATCTGGGCTCTGATAGGGGGAGCAGATGAGTGTTGTCGTGCTACTCCCGTGCATTACTTGCTGTGGTGAGAAAACGTCCTGTCATGGTGAGTATGTCTGTTTTGTTGTCGTGGTTGCAAGGCCCCCTCTGACACGGGAGGATGGAAAGAAATGCCAGCAACTCCAGCCGAGCCCCTTCGATGGGTCTCATTCAACAAACCCTATCTAAAAAACTGTAAGCACGGCAAACATGGGTTGTTGAAGATGCCAAAAACGGCACGCGCGAAAGGAGCGCGAAAGGGTCAGCAGTGGTCCAACTTATCCCTCGCAAATGCAGGCCGGTAAAGGACACGTGGGTATGTTTTGGCTGATAGAACATGATCAGAGAGCAAACGGTTGCTTTTCTGGTGTTTGCAGCAGGGCACGAAAGGGCCTGGAAAGTGGACGTGACAGACGCATCTTTGGGAAAAGGCAATATTGAACAACCCCATTTGGGCGCACATTGAAGATATTTTTTTTGCGGAAGGGGAGAAAGGGGTCTGGCGCATACGCAGTATGGAAGCGGATCCAACTTCATCCCTGACCTTCAGAGTGCAGGTGGAGGCAGCGCTCCGCCATTTCAGATCCCGAGGCTTGTTGGTGGTCTTGATGCCTTCTGAATTATGTGCATGTGTCTGACACAAGGCAGTATTGTGCGTAGTGGCGCTAAGTATAGTGCCTTTGGGTGTTTCTTTAGCCATGTTCAATGTCCTGCCAGAGGATTCTTGACTCTGGTATACAGGTGTGGCATGAGACATGACGTAATTGCTGTGAGGCACAGAAGACATCAGTCAGCTCATCGTTTGGATGGCGCTGTCCCTACAACTGGCAGACACTGGGTGATGGATGACGACACGTTGATGGGCAGGTCTAGACTGAGCCGCAAGCAGTCCTTCAGGTCGACCTTTCTTGATACACTTGCAAAGCTGCGAATAAGGTTGCGAATCCAACTGTTGATGGTGAGGCACCACCCGCTTCAGAAAAGAGCAAAACATGTTCTAGCTGCGATCATGCACGTGAGGGGAGCAGAGTGCCCCGTCATTGCTTGGACTGATGTCCAGCCCTCTCAGACAGGCATCTGACGAGGCCAATCCGCAGGCCCAGGTGCGACACGCAACCATGGCGTTTCGAGCATCAAGCATGTCACGAGTGAGACAGACACTAGTCGTTTTTTTTTCTTCTTTAAGTTTTGTTTTTTGGCAGTCTCTGTCAATGTTGGCATCGCGGCAGCTTCTGCTGCAGCATGCCAGCTGTATACACATGTATAATCTACCACACGTGTGATCCTCCCTCTCTGCCCCCCTCCTTACCTACTCCAACCTAACTGTGGCGGCCGAAGCCTTTGAGGTCCCCACAACAGTAAAATCAGCATTCCGCCCAGTTCCGCTAAGGGTTGATTTAAGATGGGGCGAACCAAGGTTGCACATGTCAGGTTGTCAATGCATTGGTCAACAAGGATTGCAGAGTTCCGAGTGATCCAACTGGTTGTTCTGCCAGGCGACGGAGACATTGTTGCGTCAAGCAGTTGGCTACCGAGCATTAGTTTGGAGGTACAGATGAAGACGCGCATCTGTTTAACTTGTCCGAAATAACGAGGTGCCTCCGGAAGAGTTTCAGAAGCTCCTTTCCGACTTGCTGGAGGCTGCCCTAAGTTATTGTGGATGGACAAACTTGCTTAGCAACAAGCAAGCTAGAAGAACAAAAGGTATGAATTTCATGGCGCAGCTTACAAACCAGATTGACATCCAACATCCGGTGGCTTCTTCGCGTGCCGTTCCTGCCAACATCTATAGGTGTGTAGACTGGAGATTTCTGGAGATCTTTCTGCATGTCTCCAAATTTACAACCTATGTACACCAAATTGCCTTCAGGATTGCGTTCAAGTCCATCAGCACGCAGAGACACAAGTCACAGATTGTTCACCTATGCGAGACGATCTTCTGCAACAAAGGACTTGCTTCCGAGACTGCTGACTTGTGGTCGGCAGGCCAGGACCCGAAGCTGGGGATGGTTTGAACGTTGCCTCTGGAATCAGAAAAGATCTTGCCAGCGTTTTTGTGGGAGGTGCCCAAGGCTTTGAATGCCGTGGTGGATACTATGTGTTATGTGGCAGAGAACTCTTCGCCGCTTTGGGAACGTGATTCCTGGCTCGCTTGCTTAGAGGTTTGTGATGATCCCCCACAAACTTCTGCAGGTTTTGTCGAATCTGTTGCTATGACCTTCCCTGGAAGTTTGGGGAAAATGTTACGGCCCTCTGGCATGCAATGTCAAGGCGAGCCCCAGTCAGACTTTGCCAGGCGAGGGGGACGCCGACTCCAACAGCAAGGCAGTGGGGCTTTTGGTTTCTTTGCGCGCTGAGGAATCTCTGTAGCGGTCTTTCAGAGACGGAGGGGTGATCTTGGTACAGGAGTCAAGGCTCAGCTAGTAGTGATGGTGATGCTTCTTCCTGCCCAAGAGTCACAGCTTTTGCAGACCTAAAAGGCTGTTGTATCTGCGTGCATCGATGACTTGGGAGATGCGGACGTTCTACCGACCTCTGCCAGCTACCCGGGAATGGTCAGTCAACCTCGGATGGCTTCCAGCATTCAAACAGTCTGTGGGTAGGTAGGCAATGTAGGCAGTAGCTGCGCGTTGAGCAAGTGTGCTCTGAGAGGAATGCAGACATGCGAGATGGGGATGATGGAGCCACTAAGGACGCCCTCATCTGCGTGACGCAGGCCAGAAGCTCAGAACCTTGCGGTTTCTGATTTGCAGCTTCTAGTATGTGATGCATAGGCGGAGTTTGGCTCGGAGCGTGAGGTCGAGGTAGCTGATCGTCTTGATTTCCCCCCTGAAGCCAGGGACAGGCATGATCCTCCCAGAGCCAGAGCTGGAGAGGAGCAGCTTCCTCATCTCGTCCAAGCTCAGTGCGAACAGCAGGCTATCCTCAGGCTCAAGTTGTTCAACAAGGAGCAGTGGAACCGATTGTGCTGAGAAGTACAAGGTCGCCTGGGAATCAGGCGCCTTGCAGGTTAACATCCCGCAGAGCAGTAGAACATCTTCCAAGCGTCGGAAGCTACACCTCCAGCGGCAGGAGCAGCTTCTTCAGCTCCTCAACTAGCAGAGTCATTCAAAGCATTGCCTTAAACGGGAGGTATGATGGCCTTGTCATGGATTCGCGACCAACGCAACGTAACTTGTTCCCTCAGACAGACAAGGGGTGGGGAATCTCTTGTTTGTTGACATGAAGCGAAGCCACAGTGAAGGCAGGGAATCCGAAAAACAACAGGGTCTCGAGCTTTAGTGCTCCTCCATGACTCCATGCGCACATGCTTTTAAACCCGCGGCTGAAGCTCAGGTTTCTGAAGGAAAACGGCTTTTCCTCAGATGTGTCGGAGCCGCGGCTGCCCACTGGATGCATGTTGTTCCGTGCTGAGACGCTTTATCCCATCCACGTAGCAGCACAGAAGGGGGATGCCGCTGTCGTCCGGATGCTCCTGGCAGCGGGCGCTAATCCAGAGCAGCGGACCTCCAAGGGACGCACTGCCATCGACTTCGCTGTGAAGTCCAAGGTACCCCAGAGCAGGCAGGTCCTGGAGTTGCTGCGGAGTCAGGGCCGTGTACTTTGCCTGCGGGATGCAGTGGGGCTGATGCAAGAGAATGCCGAGCCAAAGCTTCCGTGTCTCAGTGTTAATGTGAAGTGCTAAGCTATGCCTTCCGTTTTTCTCGCGCTGAGGCGAGCAAGTATAATCGCTTGTTGTGTGTTAGTCCGGGTCTCCAAACTGTACAGACGCGCCTTGTCGACTTTGTCATCGCGCCTTGGGGTCCTAGAACCAAACTTATTAAATTTCTTGGACTGGGTTCGAAGATCCCCTTCCATGTTTCTTTAGTCCGCAATCCTGAAATCATTGCGTTTGAAGCGGCAGCCGTCTCCGTGTTCTTTTCGGTGCGGACAGCCCGCGTGCAGCATGCAGTGCCGGGTCCAGAAACGAATGGACGTCTGACATTATTTGCCAATTGCTTGCCTATGCGTTGCACTGAGCAAAACGAGCCAAGACTGCGGCGCATTTGCCGTTCACCTTTGACCCGGACTGTTCTGCACATCAATGAACATTGGCACGCTTATCCTTGAAATGGTTCCAGCTATGTTTCAAAGCTACGGAACCGCCATTTTCTGCTTCCGGCCTAGTACGCAGCAGTTCTCTTCTGCCGGTACCAGACCCTGCACGAGCTTGCGCCGTTGTTTGTCGAGGTAGTGGAATTAGTTTCAATACTTTGCAAGGCATTGACCACCGGAAGTGCGGTGGCGCAACTGTTCAGACGGAAGGGGTTCATGAGTAGTCAGTTGAGAGAAATATCGCAATTCCGGTGGCAACTGTACTATGCCGATGTTAGCGACGGCGTCTAGTTCAAACATCATGCGAGCCTCGTGCTCAAAAGGCGCATCTGCGAAGGCACACGGCGAGGCTTGCACGGCACGCGTGTACTGAAGGGTTGGCTCACCATGTACTGACATGGTTCCACATTTCATTGATGAGGCATTCATACCGCTTGTGGTAGGTTGTAGCCGACTCTAGCCCAGAGCCGATGCACATCAAACTTGCCCGCGCGCCCAGATTCTGGCCAACTTGTTCCACCGCCGACCAGCAACGAGCAAGACGCTTGGCAAACTCCTCAGTTGAGATGATGCTCTGTTGGCTGCAGTGCTGCGCCGTTCAGAAGACAACATGCTTCAATGAGAGAACGACAAGCAAGCCCAGGCCCACCAGACTCGACACTAAGATACAAGCCTCCACAACGGCATTGGGGACCATACAGCACACGGGTGGAAGGAGCCAAAAGTGGCCTTAATTGGGTAGTGGCCAGCATTGCCTCAAGGCGACAGGGGTATTGCCGAACTGCTGGGGAAGCTACACCGCTGGCAGTAGCCTTACGGTCTCAGCTGCCCGTGGTCTTGCCTGAGCTCGTGTGAACTTGCCTGAGGTGCACCATGGGCATTGACTTCTCGAAGTCTGCTGCAGTCCAGCCCCAAGCCTGCTGTCGCTGCTCTTTGAGGGATTGGGAGCAGTGTGCTGCACTGAGAGCTCTGTGGAGGAGCGGGGATACCGTATGCTGCACTTCGGCACCTGTGCCCCTGTGCCCTCAGGCTGCGAGCTTCATTGCCGGTATTTGGGACTTTTAGGGATTCCGTGCAGGAGTAGGAGAGCCTTTGCTCGCACCACCTCCATGGCTGACTGCAACGATTGCCGCGGGCTCGATCTGCAAGGAGTTGCTTGGCTTTGTGTGCTAACAGAAGATTGCCCAGCGAGGTGTGCGCACATCAGCTTCTTGGCCAGGCCGCTGATGCTAAAAGGTGAAGAGCTTGCCTTGCGTCCTCATACCGGAAGTTGCTATGACATTGCTTGGCATGGCTCTCTACATTGACACATGTTGTGCTGCCCTATGCGATCATGCGCGCGACAATATGCGTCAAGGTACAGTAGTGCGGTACATGAACGTATGGGACTGATGTGATGCCCAGCATCCATGATCTTTCCCACAAACCACGAAGCTCATCTGTCAGGTGGACCTTGTGAAGATGAGGGAAAGCCGAGAGGCCGAGGGGGCGCAGGTGGTGTGGCGTCTGACATGGTATGTTCCAGCACGGATATTTCCTAAGCAAACAGCTGCTTGGGATACCCAACTGGGAGTCAAACCTCATGGTGCGAACATATCACGCGAGCAGGTGCCTTGAAATTTTCGCTGAGACTGCAATCCTGGGAGGCACTGGACAAGGATACGCAGCAGACCTGGGTGGGGCCGCTGGATTCTGACTACAGGACAGTCTTTCTTGACATTGGTGCCTCTCCGCAGGTCACCTTGATCCTGGATCTGTTGTATGCTTTGCCGGGATTGGACGGAACGCTAGCGCAGCCTTGCTTGCAGGCCACGTCATCAATCACCTAGGTATCCAATGTATGATGTACCGACAGTCCCATCACGTTCTACAGTGACTTGTTTTTTTTTTGCATTGTGTTTGCTTCCAGGTGCTTCTGCGCCTCTGCTCCGTCTCAGCGGGAGCGAAAGCTTTCCTTTCTTACCAGCAGAATGCACAGTCCGCAACCAAGTGTGACGTGGGGTTGTGGGGTTCTGTTGTGCGGCTTGCTCCTTTTCCCTCGAGCTTGCTAGTGAAGCTTAAGGTGTCATAGGCAGGAGTCCCCCTTCATAGCGGGCCTTTGTCCGTACCCTGCCATGGTGCGTCTCATCTTCGAGGGCCTGCCGGAGGGTGTGCGCTCCGGCTGGCCATTCATCCTGTACCCTGGCCACAGACTTCAGGTTCGTGAGCATTCGGGGAGCATAGAGTTCAGGGCCGTAGATTTGTAATTACGTGGGCTTGGACATGCCATGTGTCCAACTCTTGACCTGCGGCCTTCTCCGGAAACAGGAGCAGGCATCGAATCTGACATGCCTTTAAAACCCAGCTGCCATGAAGCACTGCCAAGAAGAACGCCATCAAGATGTGGCATGTGGAAGAACTTTTCAGAGGCAGGTCTGAGTCTGAATTATTGGAGGAGGCCTGTAGCAGACATTTCACCTGGCGGGGTGGGCCCTGCTGCACCTTGTTGCCGAAGGCATGTAGTCACAGCAGCTGAAGACGGGCAACCTGTGGCCAGGCTGCAGGGGTTGGGACGGGAAGCCTGTCATGTGCCTGGAGCCTATCCAAGTTGCACATAGGATCGGTACTACGATGGCTACCTACGCATGGAGCTTGTGGAGGGTTGCGGCAAGCTACGCGGGGAGCTGACAGAGCTAGCGTCAGGCAGGGCCCACAGCTGCTTGAGCCTGTGCATGGTGCGCTGCTTGACAGATGCATCTAGAGATTCTGGACTTGTAGGTGGCCAAGCTGACTTCCTGACCCTTTCCTACGAGGGAGCAGGTGCGAAGCATGCGAAGCCAAAGGAGGGGGGTGGCTTTTGACGTGTTGACTTGCAGGCCCTTTCCGTGTCCGCGTCACAGCCGAAACTGGGGAGCATGTTACCAGCGAGCTGGTGTCGGTGGAGCTTCTGCTGCCAAGACTAGAGTACATGCAAACAAGAATGGGATTGGCAGATCAGCAGATGCGACTACACATCTGTGTCGTGTACCCACATCATTTGCGAATCAGGAGCCCACAGAAGATGAGCTAGCTGCGCAACGCGCACTGAAGGAACTTGTCACTTGGCGATCCCGCTTTGTGCTTTGTGTTTTAGCGTTGTTTGTCAACCAGGCTTTTCAGGTTTCCTGGTTCTGGGGCAAAGGCCCAAGCTTCGGAAGAGCTACGCTCAGGCTTTGGAGGACTGCATGCGCGAGCTTGAGGAAATCCTCATGCACGAAGGCCAGGCCCCGCCTGCCTGATGCCTTCCTGCTTTTGTTCTGGGTGCTCCTGCCCCTGCAGCTAGCTGGAGGTACAACTACTGTGGAAGCCGCTGCAACTAGGCTGCTCGAGAAACTTGGGTTTCATGTTTGGGGTACTCACTGATGATTACATGGAAACGTGTTGCGGCAATATGGGATCATGCTAAAATGCTGATCACTCCCATGCTAACCAAACGCCCTTCAGCACTACAAGCCATGTCGCACAAGACACACGCCCTTCAGATGCAATCTGATTTGTTTGGATGTACTTCCTTCAGCCGCTAAGGAAGTCAATCATTGGCTCCTTTTGGGAGGGAAGCCTGCGGCTGAGCAGGCCGCCAGAGGCAACCCGCAGGCTGTGACGCATGTGCTGAAACTTGGCTGAGCTTGCGGTAGCTGCAAATACTTTTCTTCATCATGCAGATACCACATGCGACCATGCAGAATCATGCAGCACATGGATGCTTCCATGGATGCAATGCGTGGAGCCTTGTTGGCTTGACAGCTTTGGATGAGGAACTGCTGTGAACCCTGGTTTGCAGAAGGCCATAGCTCTCCACAGCCCAATGCAGGTTACTTCAGTGAGGATAGTACTATCATTGCTTGCGGAGGTCGGAGAGAGTCCATGTTGCAGGTGAGAACAGCAGGAATCTGTGCTACACCGGTATCGAAGCTTATGACGAACCTGGGTACCGGCTACTTGACGCGCCTTGCCGTGCCTAGAGATGGTAGAGCATGGATGTCATCACCGTGCTTTCACGGCCTTCAATACTGCTTACAATGCAGGCTTAATTATAAAGGTAGAGCAGACAGAATGTTTACCCTGGCCAAGACATTGAAATTATGAATCAACATGCGCAACCCCGACTCGGGGAAGCAATCTGCACGATCTGATGCAGCTTCTCGTCCCTACAGGGACGCCAGTCCAGTCAAGTCGAAGAGCAGTCTAAGAGCAGTGCACTGCAGCAAGCTTGTCTGCTTGAGGAGCACTACCTGAAAACAATTCGGCCTGCGTTGGACAATGCACGCTCCTCGGGTGGACGCTGCCTGGTCCACTGCGCCATGGGAGTAAACCGTCCCCAGGCTGGTTTGGGGTTCTTGGATTCCGAAGCGGGACGAAATTTGGACGACTGTGCCTTTCCAAGGTTCGGCCCTGGCTTGTGCCGCATACCTCATAGACGTGCTTGACATGGATCTCCTGCCGGCCGTGATGTTGCTAAAGCAACGAAGAGGACATGGCTGAGTTATTGTGGTTGCCCCCAGAGAGCCATTTTGCCTTCTTTTGGAGTCTCAGGGTCTGTATTAACCTACGTTATACTAATAAAGGGTGTGGCTGTTTCACTCCTGGGCTAAAAGAGATCCTTGGTTCGATGCTGCGTTCCAAGACCCTCCTAGTATCTTTAATTGGGGATATATGGCCCCTGGTAGTGGGCACTTAGGCCCCAACTGCGTTCTGGCGGCCTCTGGATTTAGTTGTGGTTGGTCAGGACACGTGCTCGGGAATCGGAGCTTCCAGCTGCAGTTGGTTGAATTTGCGGCGCTTCGCAATCGGCTGGGCAAGTTACGGCAATAGACTCTGGGTGTTCTATGGATTTTCTTCCTGCTCACTTCGCCTGCAGTGTCTTGCCAATCGACGTGCGGCTCCGTTGCTCCATGGATTGGCTTCGTTCCAGTCATCCTCAAGGTCCATACTACGCAACCAAGTGGCCCCAGGGTCAGAAGGCGAGAGGCCAGGCTGAACAAGACTCGGCTGCCAGTGGGACTTCGTTGCACGATTCCCAGAATCTTGCACAAAATGTATGCGTGGGAAAAAGCTATGTATATAAACATATAAACATGTGCATATTTGCTCACCCCTCCTTAGAATCAATCCTGAAGGAAATCAAGGTGTTCCTTGCAAGATTTTTTGTAGCCTTGATCCCATGCCACTGCGGAAAGCTTGGTATAACCAAGGTTTTTCACAGGTTTTCTTCCGAAACCACTGACAAAAGCTTGGTTGTATAAAATTTTTGGTCTTACTGGGCAACTACTGAAACACATGGATTTGCAAACAATTCCCAGGATTCGTCTACTTTGAGATAATTTCAAAATCCATTGGTTTCAGTGGTTAATTGATAAAATCAAGGTTTTCCAATCGTTTACAGAGGAAAGCTTGGTTGGCAACACCAGAGTTTTTACATAGGTTTCCACGTAAGACAGCTGAAACCAGCGTGGGACAACTAAGGCGTTTTCGGAGTTTTGCAGCGGCTGAGAAAAGCCAGCTTTTGCCAAGGTTTGTCAACTAATAGGTTTCCATCCCAAACCATGGAGAACAGCTTGGTTTCGCCAAGGTCTTTCATAGGGAAGTGGATCTTGTTGAGGAGAGTACCTGAGCTCAGGGTCGGGGTTATCACATGCATATGTATACATATGCACACATGCACATGTTATGCACATGTTATATTGCGGACAAGTTCGCCTGCAACCTTGGCATGCTGGCGATCCCTTGCACACATAGCAGGCAGGCAGGATAAAGTTAAACAAACTTCCAAATAAGCACTCAAAAGCACGCTTTAGGGTCTAGAGCACCCAGCAACAGCAGCAACAGCAGCAGCAGCTGCCTTATTCTGAACAGCGTCGGTGCTGCTGAGGTTCAACAAGGGCACCAAGGCGGAATTGAGTTCTGCAATCTTATCTCAACTTTGCGCTGAACAAGTGCCCTTTTGCGCCGCAAGACTGTCCAGCTCAGAGTTCTCAGAAAACATGTTCTCAGCTGCAGAGCCAGGCGGTGAACTCTACAGATGGAGGTGGTCTCAAAGCCTTGCACTTGCAGGGGCCTCAGCCATCCCTCGAACAGCAGATGATGCTTTTCATGGAGTTTGCACCGTCAGGCTCTTCCGCCTGGGAAGGCAGGCAGCCTTCCAGGGGTCAAGGGCTTGGAAGACGAGTGTCAAGGTCAGGTCTGCAATGAACGGTACAAGTTAGGCGTGTGAGCGTGTGCAGACTTGCCTCTTGCTCAAGGCTTGAGGCTTTGGGCCATTGACTGCCTTCCACTGCCGAGGCTTTTGCAGACGCTGTCTGACTTGGTGGTGATGCTGTTGGAAGAACCGCTGGGGCTCCTGAAATGTAAGCTTCCTGCCATACTTGAGTTGAGCAGTTTCTGCTGTTCGAGTTTTTGCACATAAAGAAGGTGCTGTGTCATCTTCAGATTCTGATATAAAAGATCTAGGAGAGTATGACCCAACGTTGATTGCAGCTCGCTTCAAGTTAGAGTTGAGGCCCGTGCTCCAGCAGCGAATGGAGGCAGAGATTCTGGGTATCTTGGGGGCTCGGAAGGAGCTGCCTGCGAGGCTGGCTGCCTGGGTGGGCTATGTGGGCTTTTGCAGTCTGCCGCACTGAAGGGAAATCTACCAGCCTCTGTTTCACCTGGTGAGCCGTTGACCTAGCGATCTCCTGCATGTGCGCGAGAGTTGGGTCAAGGCATCAGATTTATGACAGCAAAGCTCAGGTCGCAACCCTCAGCTGTTTGAGGACTCGCTGAAGGTGTGGTTCCTTACAGCGACAGAAACGTAGCTAGATCCAGAAGACAGCCAAAGCCACCCTCCCAACTCACAGCATTGAATGGAACGAGCGACGCTGAGATGCCCTGTTCCTTTGGGCAAGCCTGAGTTGCCAAAGCAAGAAGCCACTTCCCAGCTAGTGGTGCAAGTACTTAGTATGCAGAGTTTTTGCTTGGAACCCGGAAGCTTCCCGATGAGGCAGTGGCTCAACGGACTGGATCCGCACCACCTGACGCTTTGGTGTAGGAGTCTCAAAGAGGTCTGGAAACTTATGCATAGAACAGAGTGCTGGCTTGCGCTGTTTTTGGCTGCCCCGCTCTTGTAGAATGGTAGAAAAAGCTGAGCCACCAAGGTTGGCAGCGATCCCGGAAGCTGAGCGTCCGCAACGTTCTGCTGTGCATGTTTGATTTGCAGAGCTGCAGTGCAAGGGCAGAATCGTTTGCCAGGGCCGAAGAAAGGCTCCACAATTCCAGCCTCAGGGCTGATTGTTCTGCAGTTCTGGCCTGAGTTAAAGTTTGTTATTGGACTAGAGGCGTGGCCCGACTGTCACCTTGCAACTAGCAGCATTGCAACTGTGCAATTCCCATTCCAAGCTGACTCTCACAAAACAAGCGGAAGTGCACACTTTCACCAAGGACTCTGGTCAACGAAATTTGCTTTGGCGTTGATGTCCAATTCAGGCTCCTTGAGTGTTGCGTTGCCGCTGGAGGGCTATGGTGGCTCAAGCAATTGAAAGCTTGAAAGCAAGGACCTCGTTTCCAAAGCTCCACGAAGTGGCGGGAAAGACCTTGGACCAGGAGGCCAGGCAATAAGGCCAAGCTGTCAATGTCTTGGCAAGCATCGCGCGATCAGTTCACGACTGCTCGCTGCAGGAAAGCAGTGCGAAAGGCAGTTTACCGCCAGCTTTTCCTCTGGCACTGGGCCGTGGGCTCAGCTGCGCATGCTGCTCGTAAAACGACTGTCGGCGCTCTTGCGCTGCACTTTGCTAATCCTCAAGAGCTCATGCAGCTTCTGAATTTTTCAGGACCATCCTAAAATGATCGTTGAATGGGAGTTGGGGTAGGCTGCTGGAATGGCTGTCTCTGTATGAAAGATGCAGGACCGAACTGCATCCTTTGCGCCGCTGCCCTGGAACAGTCTAAGCTTACCTTCAGTAAGGCATGTTGAGCACAGGACACGTGTTTGAGCTCACACAGGTGCTGGATGGGCTTCTCCTTCGCGTGCCTGGTATCTCGACGCTGTTTCTGAAGTGCCTGGGCAGATTCTTTCCCCGTGGCTTGTGCAGTCAGCGACTTGTCAGTGAAAGGAGCCCGCTGCCAGTCTCGGGACCGTCGCCAGAGGCGCGCTGTGCAGCGATAACTCTAAGCGCGGGGGTGTTAGCTTCGTGGCACGCATGGTCCCTGCAAGGTTGATGGAACTTATTTTGTGGCAGACTCTACACCTGCACCGTCCCACAAGTGCGCCGCTGCTGTGTGAGAGTCAAGCATGTTGGGTACGTTGCCTCACAAACTAGTGAGCAAGCATGAATGATTGCCCATCTTGAACGTGCGGAAACTTTTCAATGTCAATTATGCAGGAGCCTGCTTCTCCTGATGATGCGGCACCTGCTGCCAGAGCTGGCGCGGCTTAGCGAGCGCGGGCCTTGTTGGTTGCATGCGTTTGTGACTAGAGGTTGGGTTAAGTCGGGATCACAGACGCAAATCATTTTTCTCCAAGAAGGCTATGGCCAAAGCAGATCAGCATGCTGAAAAGCGCGCAGCGATCAGCGATGCTGAGACCCAAGTGGTCTGCAGAGATGCGCAGCATTTCGTTGACTTTGCGCTTCAGCTGGGCCTAGGTCAGGAGCCATCAACCCTGTGCAGAGGCCGTGGCACCAGCGCAGACAAGCGCAACATTACAGCAGCTTTTTCGGTAGCGAGACTTGGCAGGCTGCTTCCGCATTTGGGGGCCAGTTGGCTGAATAGCGAGAGCATTTTTACCAAGCTGTATGGGCTTCGGAATTACAACGAAGTCACAGATGCTTCCTCCTGAGGCAGTGCTGTGCACAGCAGCGCGCCAGCCCGGCGAACCACGGAAGACTCTTGTTTCGGAGGTGCGAAGCTCAGAGTGGCAAGCCTCTGGGAAGGATTCTTGCTGGTGTGGCTTTCTTGAGTGCACATTTTAGAGCCTGCAGCTTTTGGCTCATAAGCCATGGGTAATGTATCGTACTTATGGTCAGTTTGCCGGATAGTCTTCAGTCCTGCCAGCAACCCACGTAATGGAGACGCCCCCAGCCAGCTAGATGCACGTGGTATGCTCTGACAAGTTGAGCATGCCACAGAAGCGCGGCCAAGAAATGCAAATCCACACAAATTCATCAGTTGCAAGCCAGCCAGTACTGTATCTGCCTTCAGTAAGACCCGTGCAGCGAGTAAAGATATTTGCAACTCTTCGCCAGCATCCAGGAATCGGCCAAGCTAACAAGCTTTAGAGACTTACGTTTCAACAGCTGCCAACTTGCCGCCTGTATCTTTTGGCTATCTGGCCATGATTGAGCGCATCCTGAGCAAGCTGGAAGATGTCGACGCTAGGTTGTTCATAGAGCTCAATGTTCTGCGCATGCATTCCTGCTCATCGTTTGCTCTGCAGATCGCTAATGTTGTTTTGAGCTGAGGAGCAGTATTCCTTCTTCGGGCTGTCGCACTGTTTGTCAGAGATTGCGGGCCTTCTGGACCGGGCCGATCAGGCCTCAGTCTCCAAGGCGCCGAAAGCTCAGGACGCGAAGAAATCTCAATGCATCCCGTGCTTTGGTAGAAGGGCGGTGTGGAAGTTCTGGCAGGGCCGTTGCTAGATTCTAGAGTCGAGAGCGTGAAGCCCTGCAGCGAGGAGGCAGTCCTGATTGAGCAGCGACCGGCACTCATTTCAGCCCAGAGCCGGGTGAGGCACGAAATGGGCGCCCGCCTGGAGGACCGAAGTGAGGCTTCTTTTTTGCCGTCTGTCCGGTAGACGGTAAAGAGCAGAGGAGCCGCTGTCAAAGCGAGAGAAGCCGCTCGCAGAAGGCTTCTTACAGGAGTGCTTTGCGGGTGTGTATCAAGAGTCAAATTATAAGGACCGGAAAGGAACATGCTGGAAACAGTGGCATCACTTCAAACATGACCTTGCGTGCTCCATAGGCAAGTGTGGGCTGGGCCGAGCCTGCCTGACGTTACATGACTTCTGTATGCCCAAGACCTCGCCACGATCACAGAACCACTGTATCTTTATACATGCGTTTTCGGATTGCAACTGGGGGAGCTTCCACCCTCGGCTAGATCCCGACCCTGCAAAGAACCAAATCTTTAAGATTTCCTGCACCGCAGACGTAGCCGTGCATGGATTCTGATCAATCTTCAACCGCGATCACTTTTTGCGCTTCTCCGCGATGTTCAGAAGAGAGCATCACTTCCAAAGTGATTGTATGCATTTCATGAGTGTTTGAAAGATTCCATGTTGTTCCTGCGCTGTTAGTAGTCGCGTGGCAAACATGGCCAAGCATTAAATCTGATAAATCTTCAAATGTGTCAGCATGCTTCCATGGCCTGCGACCAGGGGCTGCATTCCAAATACGGCACTCTTCACTGATTCCCGACTTCAAGCATGGTTCGCATTACATGATCAATGTCCTCACGTTCCCCAAAGTCTGTTCCGATCTTCAAGCTGAAAGGATTCACTCACCGTACCTGATCCATGATGTCATATCAACCGCCCCCAAAAGTCGACCAACTGCAGTGTTTCCCCTCTGGGCGCCTATCAAACCCTAAACCCTAAACCTGGGCTGGTCTGTGCCAGAGCATACAGACAAGCTTGATATTGGGTCAGGGAGAAACCTTCGTTTGAAGCTGCCTGGAAGGAGCAAATCTCGAAGCTCAAGGGTCAGGCATGGGCTCTGCTTCAGTGCTGATGGAGTCCAGCGAAGGGTTCTTTGGGTTAAGTGAGCATTGCGTGTCTATGTCAGGCTGTCAAGGATGAGAGAGCCAAAGCTGGTATCGAGCGCTTGCAGCTGCTCCTGTCCAAGGTCCAAGCCGCTCCCGTGGCTGCCGAATCGAAGGCGGTCCAGGATCTGGATACCTCTCTGAAGCAGGCTGATAAAGACTGGAAGGAGATTGGGCCCATCTATGACAAGTGGCAGGCGGGAAGGCACAGCTTCCGCTCGAACGCAGATTTGCAGGCCTTCAAAAGGCGCTACGAAGAATGCAACAAGATCAGGGAAACTGGAGGTGACAAATTGCATGAAGCGCTCTGTGCCCGGCGCGCGGGCAAAGCTTTTGAGGCCTCCGATGAGCCAAGGGCTGGCTGGTCATCCACTGCACGGAAGCCGACTCCGGCGACTGCACCTCGTGCTTCTGTGAACCGGGGTGCAGCGGCTGTGGCGTTGGATGCATCAGCCAAGAAGAAGGCATCGGCTAAGAGCAGCTCCTGGGCTTCGCAGACAATGAGCTTTGCACAACGTCTAAGGGCAGAAGCTGTAGCGCGAGTGCGGCAAGAGGTCGACGCGCCAGAAGATACTGGTGCAAGCCACACAAATGACGATGGCTTCTGGAATGAAAGTCTTCCGGAGAGGCCCCCACCTCCACCCGTCCCGGAAGCTACCCAGGACGTGGACGAGGATGGGTTTAAAGCATCCAAGACTTCCAAGTCCAGCCGGGTTCCAACTGCTCAAAGCAAAGCTCCCCTGTCTTCGCTTGCAAACGGAGGTGTGGCCCTTGGACTTGACACTGCCATGCCATTCCTGGATCCGCGCACATGTGGAGGCCGCCGGTGGGGTTCAACCGCGGCTGCGCTGCCCGAGGATGTTGAAGAGGATGCGCAGGTCCCCTCAGGGAACATGACATCTGCAACATAGACTCGTGCTCATGCCACTTCCGATGCTCCTGTAACTGGTGCACCGACGAGTGTACAAAACAAATCCCTGTGACATTTCAAGGTAGCCCAAACCTGTCCATCCAAGCATGGACCTTGCTTTTCACGCCAGGTCGACGCGTCTGAGCAACAGGCAGCGAGATTGGCCCGCTGCAAGCAGTCGGCAAGTGGTAGATAACGCGTCAAAACGCTTCGGCCCACTCGGCCCAACCTTAGCTGTGAGTCTCCCTGAAAGGCCACGCGAGAGCGGGAAGCACCAGTTGCTTCCGCAAAGAAGCGCAGCAAGGCAAAGTCCAAGAGGTCACGGGAGGCAGGATTGGGCTGCCGAATTGTTCGGGCGCCAATTCGGTTACCTGCAGGCCGAGGAAGACACGGAGCCTGCTCCGCCAAACAAAGCGCCCCCAAGCAGGGTCTGGTCGTCAGTGGAGGCAGCAACGAGTCCTCCAAATAGCTACGAAGCCACTGCTGGTCGAAGGACGCCAAGATAACATTCCCATGAAAGGTATGACGGAAGTTAACAGCAAAGCTTTTCATATGTCTTGCTGAGTCGCCGCAGGGTCGGCGCAGTCTGGCAAATGCATTGCTGCACTCCAGGTGCTCTTCACAGGGACCCTGATCTCTGAGCTGCTGCGCCGGGATGCATGGCGCTGCGAGGCCTTGCGGGGCAGGAAGCATGCGACATACAGAACAATGAATAGGCGTCGCAGACTGAGAGATAAGTCAAACATGGAACACAGCGCGCATGCGGGGATAGGAAAGGCCCTTCAGCAAGTCTTGGTGAAGATGCTGCCAATGCATCACCTGATCCGTCGGACCGGCCTGTCTCTGCATGACTTCGCACGCCTTCAGGTATTCCAGTAAGTGCGTCCAACCTCTTCATCTGGTACAGATGATGGTAAGCCATCTTATCTCGAAACAAAGCGCAGCGGCACAGCCCAACATATTGAGTATAAGGAGCTCCACTTGGGAAAATGGCACTAAATCTGGGCCAAACATGGAGCAATTCCGCAACCAGGCTCAGCAATTAGAGTGTCTGCTACAGCATGCTTCCAGAAGCTTCCATTGTTTGTACTGGAATTTGGGCTCGACCTGGCCCGCAAGGCAGAGCCGCGCCTGAGCAACCTTGTGGAGCGGTTACCGCCAATGGCCCCGCTAGGCCTCGGCAGTGGCAGTGGCAGTTTGCCACTTTACCTTGAGAATACCTTTAGAGTGCATTGTGCTTTGCATGGCATGCATGGCAAGGTGCAAAATGAACTTTAGTTTGAACAGCGTGGCTCCCTGGTGCAGCTGCAAGTGGCCCAAAAGAGCCTCTTGACACCCATGCGTTCGTACCCTGATGCTTCAGTTTGACTTGCCGCACCACGTTGAACCAGAGAAGATCGAAAAGCCAAAGTTGCAAACCGATTGCAAACCAGGTCATGGGCTGGGGTATGGACTTTCGCAGATAAAGTTGCCGGATGCTGTGCAGAAGTGCGAGGGAGGCAAACGTGTGCGCGGCAGGGAGCAGCGCAGAAGGCAATTGCAGGATTTTCTTGACTCCCACGATTTCTCTGACGATGTCTGCTCTCCGCGGATTACACAAGGCGGCTGCTTTCTCTTCCCGGGGCCGCGCGTATATCCGATTCACGTTGCCGCACACCTCGGCGACCATGAAATCGTTCATTTGCTACTGCAGGCCAAGGCGGACCCTCGCCAGCCAACATCCCGAGGACGTACGGCAGAAGAAATCGCCCTCGAGGCAGACAGGTCTGGATCGCATCGCGAGGTTCTAGAGCTGCTGCAGAGTCGAGTTCATGTAGTGAACTTTCGTGAGGCACTGGACTTGATGCAGCAAAATGACCAAGACAGGGGCCAAGCGCAGAGCCCGCAGAGCTGATCAGGTGATCCAAATCCACGACTTCAGATCAATTCAGTATCTATGAGAATCTCTGAGATACACAACTGGAATTTTCAACATCTACGAGCAGCTCTTCTGATGCTGTGCTTTACAAATCTATGACTATATGTTTCACCTAGAGCCAGGGCTGTGGGGCGTGCGCGGAAGCGTCTTGTGTGACTGCAAGTATCTGCGTACTGAAGTAGATGAACTTCAAGCTATACAGCGAGCTTCCTGCACTCGACAGTTGGCTGAGTTCAACATTAAACACCAGGAGTCGATTCCCATTACCTTTTATCATTCTCAGACTTGGCACTGACATGCGAAAGCATGCTTGCTTCGATGCTCATGCCGGAGCAGTCATGCGACTTGTGGCACAATTCTGCTTCAAAGCCGTGTGTGAACGGGTCAACCCGTGCCCTTGGCTTTGATTTTCCCTTGTGACCACCCGCTGTCTTCTTGCGTTACTTTTTAAGCTGGATGGCGTCTGCTGTCATTCAGCCACAAGATCGGATGAGATCAGGAGGCACTTCAATTCGGAGAGCGGAGAGCCAACTTGCACAGCAAGCCATTTTGACGCGGAAGGGACATGGAAAGAGATTGTATGGATCGAGTCGAATCTTCCCAGAGCAGGCAAACTAAGGGCTCGTGCTGATACCGGTCAGGCCTGCCCCAGACGTTGACCTGGGCTCAATTTCTGTCGCTGGAAATGGACGGAGGCCGCATTGACATTCTCAAAGCAAGCTGTTCTAAAGTTGGGCTTCGCCTGGAGGCCCTAAGCGAACATCCAAGCGAGGAGAATCGCCCTGGCTGCTGCGACTCCAGCACCCCTGCACAACGCACAAATACAAGTTTGAGCTTTGCATGCCCATGCCCTCCAGTGTTACATTCGGACATGTACAATTGTCCTCGAGCTCAGGCACAACGTGCCCAGGCTGCTCTCCCACTACGTCACGGCCATCTTCGCATTGGTCCTGCTGCACTCGTTGTCCAGGTTTGGGATGTTGACGTGGCTGCCTGGCTTGTCTTTCATGGCTTGTCCTTTGGCCCGGGGTCTGCCTCACCCTCGCACCGAAACACCACAACATTGAGTGAGCATAGTGGAGCCTGTGAAGCCTGAGGTTGGTTGCAGCGCAGACTTTCTTTGCGCTCCTGCCCCCACAGCAAGTGCAGCAGCTGAGCACCTCCGCCCACGTGATGGTGTTCTCAGGTTGCATGCGTATGGGAAGCTTTGAGTATTTTCTTGCAGAATTCTGCCTTCGTTGGATTTTGCGAGAACCATGTCAATGTGCTGGCAGTGCATTTAAGTGCATTTAACTATCCTGGCCCAGGCTACAGCTTACCCACCTCCTGCTGTGGGTGTTCTTTGTCCGATCGCTGTGGCAGATGCATCTTGTCTGACTTGCTGCAATTTGGCGTCATGTTTTGGCTTTCGATCTGGAATGACGGAATTGCCTATGGCCTCTCAAAGTTTGTGAGCTTGTTATGCTGTCATGACAAGGCATATCTTCATTCAGATTCTCCTGGTGGCTTGGCGCTTTAAGCATAGCGGCCAGCCCGAGTGCTTGTCTCCAAGACTGCATGTGGAGCTTGGTCGAGCAACTCTCCAAGTTCTGTGTGCGATCGAGATTTGCATTAACTGAGGGTCTGGTCGTCTGCGGCCACGCCTACGCTGTGAATGAAGCAAGCATAAGCAGAGATTAGTGCCTGCAGCAGAAGCCATATCACCTTTCCTTCAAGAAGCTTATGACCCTTAGGGACGCAAACCGGTTGCTGCACAGATTTGCCCCGGAAGAGATTCAGGCAGGCAAAGCTCAGACGTTCTGCTCCAGGTGCCGCTACCTTGTACAGAACAAAGACCGCGACGATGCTAGCGACTGCTAGAAAAATGACCTCGACTCACATGCAGAAGCTGCTCTCCCAACTCCAACCAGTTGGCAAGCTCCTTGAGGCAATTGTCATGCTGCGTGCGTTGGCCGAGAGTACCTTTGCTGCAGCCAGATATGGGTCAGTGCCTTCACGTAGGCAGCACGTAAACGTAAACGAGTTCAATAGGTGCGCATTGGCGCCTAAGCCTTGAAGCCAGTCTGCACGCCAGGCCCTCGCGTGGAAGACCAGGGCATCTACGGGTCCCAGGTGGCGTCAGTTTAGTGGACCTGGAGTTCTTTTGCCGTCGTGACTTACTGAAGAGAACTGGATGAAGATTAACTGACTGAAGCAGGCAAACCTTCCCCCAGCAACGACGCATTTCCAGCCCACAAGAGTGACCCCTTGTCCTGTAGTAATGTGGCCAGGTTTCGACTCTCTCAACAATCATTGCACGGCTGCTAAGTGCCGCCACTGCTACTGAACGCAAGGACACGAGAAAGTCTGAGACGTGCATACTTGAGGGGTCTACCTGCGGTGTTTTTTGCAGGAGGAGAAAGATTCTGCCAACCCGGCGAGCCAGGACTTTCCATAGCTGGTAGAGGGATGGGCTGTGCAGCTTCTGATGCTGAGGAGAAAGCCTCTCCGCGTCTTGCAGCTCTGGACACAGCGGGAGGCATGGGGGTCCGGAAGCGAGGGTTTAAGGCTGGTCAAGGCTTCAGTAATTTCAATTAGCAATTAGTGGTTGAGAGTCTAATGCACACAGGAGATACAAATTCACGCTTCCTGAGCAGTCTCCTGCATGCACACCAGCTTCACTTAAACACAGGCCGAGGATTCCACCCATGTCAGAAGACCTGGTCAGGAAGCAATGCTGCCGCACCGCCTGCAAAGAAGGCCCACGTAGATTTTGGTACGCCGTCGCAACATGTTGCGGCAAGTGCCAAAAGGCTTGGCTTCTTCCTGGTCACGTTGTCTTGAGCCGCTGACCAGGCTCGGACGCGCAAAGAGCTTCCCTTCAGCGCGAAAGAGGAGCTGCAGGCCAGACAAGGGCTTCAGGTCTTGAAAGCTCCCGGAATCGGAGTGACCTTGCAAATGTGAGGTCCTTCGAGATGCCTTTGTGGCAGTCCTTGCACGTGGCTGGGCTTCAAGGATGCCTTTGAAGGGAGAGCTTTCTGCATCCTTCATGAGTCCAGGCCTCGACCTCCAGCGCAGCGAATCTTCACACGTGGCTAGTGCAGTGGTCAGGCAAGAGTGAGACTGAGCCAGGCAAAGCCTGGCTGTGTTTCAGTTTGTCTTGGCTCTCGCAGGTGCCTGGAGCTTTTGTCTCGAAGGGAAACAACAGGAGAGGGGTCCCTTGACCCGACAAAGCCAGCCGGGCAAGCATGAGATCACGTCAGGAGCAGACCAACGGCGAACTGACGCATCTCCCGGTGCTGCAGCCCCAGCGAACATCCCGCACACTGGGAAAAGCTAGGCTCAGCCAGTCCGAGGATTTGTATTTGTGGAACTTCCTGAAGAAAAAACAAGTGGGTCAGGTTTCCGAACCAGGGGATGGCTTCAAATTCACAGACATTCTGCTTTTGCGTTACGACCGCTAGTAGGCCCAGCACTGACTGGTGTCGGCGATTGGGTATTAATTTCTGCAGATGTTTTGCGTGATGAGCCGCTCTGAAACTGGCTGCGCATAAGTCTGTATGACAGTAACTAGATCATTTTGCGCATGTTTGCGCGCGATTCGCACGAGACCATTTGCAACGTGGAGTGAGCATGTCAATGGTTTGACAGCCGGAAGTTGTGACTGCGGCAAAGTTGTTGCGGTTCTGATCGCACCAAGACAACAGGCTTGGAATGAAGTGCTGATTGTGAGTGTTGATACCATGAAGTTGGTGAAGATCCTACGGGTGCATCTCATTGGGCAAAGATGAAATACAGCGCCGCAACGATCCATAACTTTCAAGCAACAGTCTAGCCACTCCGCAGCTCTCATCGCGAAAGCCTTCAACCAGGTTAGGTACCGAACAAATCAGCAGCATAGTTAATCCCGACAAACCTGGAATCTTCGCACACGTTTCGCGAGAAACCTTGAATGCAGCATTGGCTCAGGGTCCGGAGATGCTGCGCAGTGAGTCGCTGGACTCCGAGGGAGCGGCAAGGCAGCTGCCCATGTCTTAAGCAACACAAGGTTTTGTAAGTGCAAATTGTCACGGAAGACATGTCTTCTGTAAATTGCACGCCGGGTAATTACATGAGGGCAGGTCGAGTTGGCCGAGTTCTTGCACAGATTGTTGTCAACAGCATGCTGCGATCCTTTCCAGAAAGCTCAAGCCACATTCCCCGGTAGATTCTAGGATTCTGGGGTGCCAAGAGATGGTGGGCCCAGCCAATGGTGCTAGCCCTGGCAAGGACGCTTTGCTTTGCACTAGTATATGTCGACACTTGGGCGGTTTCCAAAAGATGTTTGCCTAGCCTCTAGAACGGGGGATGTGGTATAAATGCCCAGAGATGGAGCTATCTTTTCTGCGCAAGCACTGCTGGCTGGCCAAGATCAAAGTCACGTCACAGTGCCATCAAGTCAGGGCCCGTGCCCTGTTGCGAGGAGCGGAGCCGCTCACCCAGGAAGGAGCTGTCGCTTGGCTGATGCTTCTCACACTTCCCCCTGAAGAGCCCTCCTTCTTGTAAACGATTGCAAACGACAAGAACTGCCCAGGAAGACAGATCTTCCAAAGCCCACGCTCACTGAAGAAGACCTGCAAGAGTCCTGGCCGCATTCCGTTTGGCCTCTTGAGATCGACAAGCAGTGATCTGATGTGTTTTGCTCGGCAATCGAGGATGGTTTCTCAGCGGCTGAAGTCTTTGGCTCGAAGACCTCAATGAGTGGCTATACATATGATGACCTGATCTGCTTGCCAGGGCACATAAATTTTGGTGTGCACGATCCATCCTCAGTCGCTGAAGCATCTCGTTGCCCGCACCGGCACAAACTTGCATGTACTGTAGCAGCTGGCGTGCACAGCAGACTGCTTCAGGACGTTTGCCTGGGATCCCGATTTACCAAGAAAATTGCGTTGCGCACGCCCATCGTGTCCAGCCCTATGGACACGGTCACCGAGTCCAACATGGCGATCGCGATGGCTCTGGAAGGCTCTCGCTGAGTTGAAGTGAGGGCTGCATGGAAATTGGTCTGGGAGCCCTCAGGTGGCATTGGTGTCATCCACACGAACCTTTCCATTGAGGACCAGGCGCGGGAGGTTGCGCGGGTGAAGAAATTCAAGGCTGGCTTCATCCTGGACCCGGTGCCTCAGCGTTATGGGACATACTGGACACGGTCAGATCCTAGATTGTATGGTGCTGTAAGCTTAGGTGTGCGTGATGCCCACCATGACCCTGGAAGAGTTGGATGTCTTGAAGACACAGCTTGGCACATTGGCTGTATGGCAGGACGTTCCAGCTTTTGAAGATTGTGTTTTTGCTCAATCAAGGCTTCACTGGCTTCCCAGTCACGGAGAATGGACTCATGGGTGCCAAGCTCCTGGGCCTGGTGACGAAGCGTGACACGGACTTCGTCACGGACCCTCCGCAGGGCATGCGAATCTGACATGATGCAAGTACCAACGAAGCATAGGTGAGAAGAGCGCTTTTCACGATCACAGCCCCTCCTAGAAAGCAAAGCTGCGCAGTTACAGAGAAGCACAGCTCGGAGCAAAATGTTTCAACATCGCTAAAAGACATTCAAAGCAAAGACCCGACCCAAAGATACCCAAAGTAAAGGCAGTCCTGCAGACATGATGTCAACGCTGGGCTTGAGCATGCATGCACAGAGAGCTCGAAACTTGCCAGGACCGGAAAACACGGCTCAGCGCCATCATGACTCCTGCAAAGGACCTGGTGACCATTAATGAAGGCTGCGACCTGTTGATGGCCAACGAAGTCTTGCAGAAGTCCAAGAAGGGAAAGCTGCCCATTATTACCAGATCTGGCCTTTTGGTGGCCATGGTCTCTCGCACAGACATCAAAAAGAACGTGGAGTTCCCAAATGCTACGAAGGCACCAAATTTCAAATGCTTTCGTTTTCCGGTGAAGCTGAGTCTGCGAGTCTGCAGCGAGTCTGCAGCTTGTGCAGCTTGCAGGCTGATCTCAACAAGAGCCTCCTGGTTGCGGCGGCTATTGGCACACGGCCTAACGACAAGGACCGTGTTCGGGCCCTTGCAGCTGCTGGTTGCTTGGCTTGGCTAGGCCTTGGCATCTGGGAGTATCGCAACGTCGTAGGGGTGATGCGGGGGCATTTCTGAGGCGTGGATGCCATTGTCATTGACAGCAGCCAGGGCGACAGTGTCTTCCAGCAGGAGATGGTCAAATGGATTAAGTCAAACTTCGAAGAGATTCAGGTACCCTGATGGCATAGAAAGTTCTCACTGAGAAGTTTTTTTTATGTACAAAGAAGAGGTTGTTGCTGGCAACGTCGTCACGAAGCAGCAGGCAAAGAACCTCATTGAGTGTGGGGCCGATGCTCTCCGAGTGGGTGCCGCGGCCTGCACCTGTCACGTGGACTCTGAAAAACCTTCTGCTGCCTTCCCACCAGTCGCGAGACAGCCAAGGGATGGGCATCGGCTCTATATGCACCACACAAGAGGTTTGTGCCTGCGGCCGCGCACAGGCGGGAGATGTAGAATCTGTTTGGGTTTGCCCACCTTTGAGGGCAAGATCCTAAGTCCTAAGGCTTCTGCTGTGTACAACGTGGCAAAGCTTGCGCGAATGTACAACGTCCCTATCCTTGCAGACGGCACGCTGGCTGGCACATGACATGGGTTTCGATTCCTGCAGCATTTGCTGACGTAACCATGTCCAGTTGTGGTTGTGGTATGACTCTTGTCACCCCCAAGCATTTTAGGTGGCATCTCCAGCCCGGGTCACATCGTGAAGGCTTTGAGCCTGGGCGCTGGTGCTGCCATGTGTGGAAGCCTTTTGGCAGGACGCCGTTTGTAGGATAAGGCTGGAAGCATACTTTGGGTTTTGCCATTACGATGCAGGAACGTCTGAGACGCCTGGGGAGTATTTCTACTCCGAGGACGGCAAGAGGCTGAAGCGCTATCGCGGGATGGGCTCTATCGATGCCATGAAGAAGGCTTGACCACGTCATCCATGTCCCGTTCGGTTTCTCCCTACATTATCCTGGAGCGTTTGTCAGGGTTCTGATGATCGGTACTTCGGCAGCAACTCCAGCATCAAGGTGGCTCAGGCAGGACCCGTGTGTGACCGGGAATGTCCTTCGTCTCTGCCTGCGCAATGCCATGCCAGGGCGTCTCTGGCACGGTCCAAGACAAAGGCAGCATCCACAGGTATATCCCGTATCTTACTCAAGGCATCAGGCATGGAATGCAGGACAGGCCGCAACTTGAGGTGAGTGTGTGGCGTGTTACATGGGAGAGCATACTCTTAAAAGTGAGTATGATAAGATGCCCAAGTGCGCGAGTGACCTTCTGTCTGTTCAGTTCGCAGAACGGTCCAACGCGTCCCTTGCGCCTGGCAAGACCTGCGTGAGACAACCTTTATGAGCTTGGCCTACCTTTGGAGGCTTTGGCTTCAAGAGGGCAAATGGATGTCTTGCCCTCCGACCCGGTATGAACCGATCTGACAGCAATTCTGAAAGCATATTAGGACATAGAAGCAGTATATGCACTCGATTTACTCTGGGCTGCTGGTGCCCCATCATCCGAGCACTTGCTTTTGACTCGCCATGATGACTCGTGAGCCTGACCAAGCAAGAGAAAGAAAACTCGGCAGTGGCCCTGATTTGCAATGGCCCCAAATCAGAAACCCTGCAATGCACCTGTATTTCATCTAGTCTAGTGGATGACCTCATATTCAAGATGCACTGGTTGGGACTTGGTGCCTATGGGCGCGCATGCTACAGCTTGTGTATCGGTTTTCCTGCAAAGTGCCAACAACCTGCAGAACGTTCGAAAGCGTCCTTTGCGCGACCTGTGTGAGACAACCCCTACAGCTCAGGAGTGACTCACAGCGTATGCGTGATATCAGACGATGCAATCCTGCTGTCATTAGCTGGCAAAGCGGACGACTTCACACGCATACGAAGAGTACGCTTGAGCAATGGGCATCAGTCTAGCAGCTATGGACACCACCCCGACCTGTACACTTGATAGCACATTACTTGCCGCATTACTGAACAACTGCGCTCGATGACATGCTAACGTGCAGAGTCACATCGGGATGCAAGCGCCTCGTCGTCTGTTCATCACCATGCTCTCAGCTCCCCGGAAGTGGTCGGCTGTGCATCAGCGTGCATTGTGACATGTGGGCTATGCCCGGCTGGAGCCGGTAGTGACGTGACCTTGGGGTGATAAGCACCTGAGGTCTGTATCGTCTGCAACAGATGCAACAGACGCTTCCTGTTTCGAAAGGGAAAGGATATGGCACCCCATCGTGAATCAGGATGTGAGTTCGGAGATGATCAGGCTCCCGCCCCTCCACGTAGAGTTCAAACTGACCTTCGCTCTGGCCACCGAAAACGTGATCGTTGCATTGAAGGGTTCATGTTTGCAATCGAACAGCAAGCTGGACGAAGCACTTGGGGCGCATGCTGCCCTCCAGCGGCAGGCAGGATGAACAAATAGGGGGGCATGTTAGTGCTCCAGTGCCACGAGAGGAAACCACACGGCCATGTTGGCGTTAAGCGTCGAGAATCGGCCCGGCAGACAAAAAGTGAAGGCTAAGTGGGCCAAGGTCTATGAGCGTGGGGGGGGGAGACAGCATGCGTGCCCCAGGGGACTAGCTCCGAAGGCAGAGAAGCCAGCGCGGCAGGGAGCGCAGACCCAGCGGCAAATCAGGAGATACCTATTCTTGTCGCACAAACTCCACCAGGGCAACTGCCCCCAGACAAACAGGGTGCAATCCACGGAATCACCACCCTCACTGAGGAGGCAGCCCGACCCATGAAAACAGAACAAGGTATCGTCCTGCCCAGAGGGCCAGTTGTCGAGCCAGCAGGACTGCTGCGAACCCACTAGGCGCATAGCACATAGAGGCATGCTGGCGCTCCAGCTGCAAGTAGGGCGACACATGTTCAGTACCCAACAGCAAGCCAAACGAAGCACGGGGCATGCTGGTGCCCCAGCAGTCAGGACGAAGCCTAGGGGCGGACCGGTGCTCCGGATGCAAGCAGAACTCGGCATGCTTGGCCTCAAGCTCTCCAAAAAAAACAGAATGCATGGGGCTTGGTGCCCTGGGGACAAGCAGGATCAAGCATGTCCAGCAGAACACAGGAACAAGGCACAGGATGCACAGGGCATAGTGGGGCTCCAGCCGCAACCAGGACGTAACATACAGGCATGTTGGCATGCCAGATGGGTTGGTCCGCATCTGGCATTCCGGCTGTCACCGCTTGGCCAAATCGTACGATGATGCCCCTGAACCTACCATTCGTGATGGTCCGAGAGAGAAGAAAGGGAAGACTATCTTCTCTTAGTGCTCGTAAAAATGTGCAGCAAGAACATGATCTGATTTAGATTTGCTTCAGTCACCCTCAACACACTCCTCAAGTGAGCAGTGGCCTCAGAATTGAGTTGAGTTCCTTGAGAGGACATTGGAGCGAAAAGTGTTGAGCAGTTGCAGACGATGCTGCAGGCTTCAAGGGACATTTTTTGCCTTCGCAGAGTTTTTTTTGAAAGTGCGCGTTTTGAGGAGGGCAAGTTGCGCTTTGAGCCGCGCTCAGTTTTCCGTTGTGTTGGTGCTATCCATTTCACCTGCCGGCCAGGCAAAAATATTTCTGTTATGAGCTGTGCAACATGCATGTTTGGAGCGTGGTCCTTACTTGCTTCCCAGGAACTCCGCTCAGCAGCGGCTCAGAGGGAAGGCGGCGTGCACGGCCTCCATAGCTTCGAGCGAATCTTGGTTTAGATTCGGCCTTTGCTTTGTTGCCCAGCTCAGTGATCCCACTTTGACCAGTGGGCATGGGCGGTGCTTCACAGCCAACCCCGCCTTCCAGTACCCTTTAGCATTCGAATTCGAGGCAAACTCTTCGACTCCTGAGCATAGTTTGCCACTATTACAACTGCAACTGCGAGAGCTCGCAGTGCTTTAACCGTTTTGTGCACGTGTCAGCCCAAAGTCCTGTCAAGCTGGAACATGCGAGGTTCGCATGCTTAGCTGCTGACACTTGCGCCACTTTTGCTTCTCTTGTGGCGGCCTTGCCTTGAGAAGGCGGACCTGCCCAAAACTCTTTGGAGCTGTGGTTGATCACAATCCAGACCTGCAGGATGAGTGAGTACGGGTCCAAAGTCAGATGGCATCCAAACAATTGGCCTCGGTTGAATAGATAACGACAGCTCTTTCCATTTGAATTAGAAAGCGGCTGCAACGGATGCGAGGGCTGTTTGCAGCATCGCAGTGGGTCATCCTGAACAATCAATCCTTATTGCAATGACGGGGAAACTGACCCATGCAGCAAGAAAGGGCAGTGAGAACTATGCCCTCAACTGCTATCTTGCGTTTCACCTTAAAACAGGAGAGGCCCATTCATTAAAACTGTTGCCAGCATTCAGCAGTTAAGCCCGCTCACGCGCGGCCAATGTGCTTGTCATCACCTGTCGCATCCGGCTTGTCCAGGGTATTTCGTGTCATTGGTATGGAGGCGCACGTTGACGAGGCCACCCTTCACCGGCCTAGCTTCCTACTGTGAGTCAGGTTTCAGTTTATAGTTCTGTGTCTATTTTCCAGACTTCTTGTATCTTGTCAGTCCTCGCTATCCTTGCCCAATTGGATTTCCAAAGTACTCATGAAGTTGCTCATGCAGCGCAGGCACTTCAAAGAGACGAGCTGCGACCCGGAGAGGAGGTCTAGTAGTGCAGTACTGAAGACGATTGCCGATGATTATGCTTGCTCCTCCCGCTTGTGTGAGAAGCGACTGTCCTTCGCAGCTTCCTTCTTGTTGCAAGTAATGTCTTACTTTTCCAGCCTGTTTTCGGTAAGTTATTGATGAAGAGGAGGCTGTGGAGATGGCAGCTGTAGAGGATGACGAGGAGGCGAGAAGCGGATACGGGCCAGTAGTCATCATCATGGCGACGTCAGCAGCTGAGAACTAGGTGAAACTTCGGCCTTGCTTTGATGTGCAGTGGGATTTTCTGGTAATGCCTGGAAGCTGGTCCCACTATGCATCTTTGCCGTTTGCATCCATATCCTTACTGCATGCTCGGCTTGCCCGTGGTTGGTAGGAAGAGGACGATGACGAGGAGATGGGTGAAGGAGGCGATGAAGCCCTGGATGAGGACTGCAAGACTTGCGTGAATCATTGATGCAGGATGCGTCTTTGGACACATGTACTGCGCCCCTGCTGACGCGAAAACATAATTTGACTTGAAGGACGAGGATGAGGATGAAGAAGGTTGTTTCTCAGCATCCTATATCTCAATACATCTTGCTCCGGTTCCTGGTGCACCTCAAAAGTTCAACTGCTGAAGCAGACTCAAATCCTGGCATTATGCTTGCATCACGCATATTATGATTCAGCAAGACCTGCTACCTTCATAAGCGCACCTTTCATTCTCACTTGGATCAGGCGGAGAAATGGATCAGATGGATGCAGACGGTGAGGACTCCATTGCACAATGCCACGCAATAGACTCAAAAACAAGCCCAAAATCATTTCTGTTGCAATTGCATTGCCAGCAGGAAGAGGAGGAGCATCACGGACATGATGATGGCGAGGAGCTGCTTAAACAAAAGCCTTTTGCTGCTTTGGTCTGGGATGGTATTACTTACATCGACTTGGAGGACGGGGATGAGGATGAGGAGGAGGGCGAGTACGACGAGGGCGAGGAGGCAAACTCAATGTCCATAGATGCTGCAAAGTTCGCTGCAAAGGTTTTCAGGCCCTCAGGTTTGAATTGTATTGCAGGAGTATGATGGCGACATGGATGGGGACTTTGGTCCAGATGGTCAGGGCATTGCCAGCGCCGCTTGGGCAAGAACGTTTTGCATCATCTCAAATTGCACAGGGTTCTCTGCTTGAAGCTCTGTGCAAGCAGATGAGGTCTTGCAAAATGCTATCCAAGTGCCGGGATGCCCAGACGTGTTCCCGTCAAGCTGTGACTGCATGCTCAGCACCCCCTTCGCTGACTACAGCACGAAAAATCACTGTCAACGGCTCAGGTTTGATCAAGAGAATCCGCGTTTGGACGGCGAAAACATGACCTTTCGGGTGCGACCATGATCTAGCGAGAGCCGACACCCTCGAACAGCTAAGGGTCAGATTTTGCCGTTTAGCTGCTCAATTTCTCAACTCATAGACGAGTTCTTGCTGCACTGTCTCATCCATGAATGAAGCTGATATGCAAGCTCGCCCTGCAGAGATGTCTAAGACCCGCCATCCTCGCCCAAAATATGCCCGTGTGACAGGTTGACATTGACCTTGGCGAAGCGGGTGTGGGAGACCTAGAGATGCGGATGGAGTCTATGGAAGCTTGGGCTCCAGACAGGAAGCTCCATAATGTTCAAGCATCTATGAATTGCGTGGTCATGCCACAGTACATGTCGGAATAAGTAAACGCTTACGCCACCAGCTTCAAGGATTCGTTTAGTTTGCACGCTCCTGCGAGACATTTGCTACAGTCTTTGCTTGCTTGCCAGGCTTGGTGTCACTCGTAACACAGTACCGCTCATGTGGGTTGCCCGAATTATCGCTTGCTGCAAGCACTGTTTTCGCTCGAGACTGCTTGTGCCATCTTTTGTCATATACTGGGAAAAGGCTGAAGCACCCGCAGCTTTCCAAGTTTGGAGATTTAATTCCAGAGGGAAAACGAGTCATTATGTGGGGGAATCACACTTTGTTGCATCAGTGACGTGACATCCTGGAGATATCTACAGATGAGATTGCCAGACCAATGTAGCAAATGAAAGTGTTTGCTTTGAGTTTAGGGCTTGCAGCATCTGTTGCTCTCCGGGCTTTGCGCGCCGATGTCCAGCCGCGCTTTCTTTTTAAACATATTTCACTTAGCTATGTGTGAATGGTGTGGGGTAACATTAGTGTGACAGCTTGCAGCATTTAGCGTTTAAGCTTCGGCTTTGGGCTTGCTGGATTGGCAAACAAAGTTGATTCCCTGCGAATCTTCATGCGACAGACCCAGTGTTGTATTGTGGGCCCCCAGGTTATTCATGGCGTCCATCGGGGTGGACAGCTGCTACCTGAGCCTTAGGGTTTGCTTTGAACCGAGGTTCAATCTGATGTTCGTAGAGATCTGGCTCTCAGTGTTTCCACGGATTTTTTGCGTTCCCTGCATTGCCGTGGCTGACCAGGTTCCGGCGCATGCAGATGCCACCGCCTCCAGGCATACCTTGCATAGCAATGTAAGTAGAAGAAATACTACTTTGATATATTCTGACTTCGAGTGTTTTGCTTTTTGTTTGCTAGTTCTCGTGCATTGAAGGTATCAGCTGGTTGCTCTCTCAAGCCAATGCATTTTCCGATCCTAGAATCCAAGAAGCCTCAAGATCTCGCGAAATCAGAGGCCTTCGAGTTGCCACTGCCATGGCCCAAGCCGCTGCATGTTCACCGAAACTTGAAAAACATGACAAGTGCGCACTTTCCCACGGATGTTCGCCTTTTGCAACTCGGCAGCAAGAGCTGCGATATTCTGCGAGATTCAGGCGGGCAATGTTGGCTGGGCGGACCCGGGCGAGATGGACGCACCACACGAGCATCCTCTCCTGCGGCGAGACCAGCTGAGCCTCAGCTTTGCTTGTAGCTCTGCTTGTAGCTCTGCTTGTAGCTCTGCTTGTGGCTCCGCTTGTGGGGGGATGTGGGACACTGTGGGGCTGTATTGTGAGCGGGGGCTGAAGGATGAATTTTAAACTCGCCACAGCAGCTCAGACAGCCAGATGAACTACAAAAAACGGCATTCAGAACACTGGCGCAAGCAAGGTGGTCTGTGACAGAGACTCTCAGTAGTTGGATCCCAAGGTCGAACATGGAGTCTCATCAGTCGCAGCTTGCGCAGTGGATGCCACCAGGGACAGCCCGATGATTCAAAACAATGAAGTAGCCTTGGCTTGCAGGGATTGTCAAAGGCCATTACAGGTCTAGCGCAGGCACCAGGCATTCAGCAGTGGGTATTGTTTTTTTTTCCTACTCCAGAGTGCAGGAACATCCGCCAATTCCTGGGGAATGTGGAGCCGATCATCCGCACGCCCAGCAGCCTGAGCGCCGTGCCCTCGTGTTGGCGACAACTTTGGGTTGTGAGGGACTTGGACAGCCTGCTGAGGTGCCGAGCACGAACAATGCTAGTCAACGCAGCGAGGCAGTGGAGAAGCACCCGAGTTTTTTGCAAAGCTTCCGGTGCTTGGACATTCCCAAGCCTTCAATCAGGACTTTGAGGCAGTCTTCAGCGAGGTGGTGCGACGCCGGGGTCTTTCCTCGAGACGCACTCGTTGTGCAGCTGGCGCTGCCATGTTTTTCTTAGCCTATGCACAGTGTGATTCAGTCCTGCTATGCATCAAACAGGTGTGCTGCCAGATGACTGAGTAGGAGAATACGAACAGAATAAGCACTTTTCCCAAGGCCTTCAGGCCAACTTCGCAGTGCCGGAGCCTGCCCCAGCCGCGACTGCCGAGGCTTGGTGCCCAGTGATGGTAGGGTCTAAGCTCAATGTGATAGAGCCGCCGGCATCGGACGGACCTTGGGCCTGCAGTTCCCTTCCTTGCTCTCGAAATTTCAGTACTGCACAATTTTTTTCAATCCTGCCACTGGCTGGGGACACTGGCCGTGAGTGGTCCGGGACTGGCAGCTGAACTTGCAGGGAGACTGCTGAGAAGGGATGTCAATTGACAGGCAGAGTCCAACTTGGACTTCATGTTGAAAGCTGTCATGCAGTGCTTTTTGGTGATGAAATGTGCCCAGGTGCCTGTGCCGGCAGGTGCGCAAAGCTATCCCGTTTGCACTGCTACTTGTAGGGTGTAAATCCACACACGAGCCTGTCAACATATTCTGTTGTTGCTGTACTTCCATGAAGCTGTTTGAGCTGACAAAAGGGCTTCCATAGCTGGTACGCAAGCCATGGCGGATACCAGCCTTGGTTTTGTGGCTGCAAGCCCATCCCTGCCTGCTGCCATCAAGGCACCTCGACCTAGGCAGAGCGCAAAGCCCGAATGCCATCGATGTTCCTCCTCTAGCATCGTGCTGGGAGCTGCAGCAAGCCTTTGTGTTGCGACGGGTCGTCGTCAAGACAGGCGGAGGGCCTGCACTGTGCCCAGACTGGCAGAACTGGGGAGCAGGGACACGCCATCCCCTCACGACCTTCTACTGCGCGTGGCAAGGGGTGAGACGGGAGATCACACGCCTGTGTGGCTTATGCGGCAAGCAGGGCGCTACATGAAAGCTTTCCGCAACTACTCGGAGAGGTATCCCTTCAGGCAAGCTCGTGCAGAATGAGCAAATGGGGTTCAGAAGAAGACAATTTGTCCAGGCAGCGCTCAGAGACCCCAGACATGGCCATTGAGCTGTCTCTCCAGTGCTGGAGGCAGTTGCAGCCTTGGAATGTGAATCTCTCGCAGCGTCAATCTTTCAGATCCCCAGCCATAGCTCTGAGGTATGGCATGGACGGAGTAATTGCCGCTGGGCTATGTCCGAAGCATGGACCTTGAACGCATGGCACACCGCCTGCCTGAGGTCTTCTCGGACATTCTGACTCCTCTGCCAGCCATGGGAATCAACTTCGATGTCGTACGTGGCAGGGGGCCCATCGTCCTTGGCGACCTCGCTCGCACTCTGGAGGATTGACGTCACACAAACTTGGTGCTCCAATTTTTGCTTTTCAACATGTGCAGCATTTGCAGGATCGTCTGCAAGATGGCCCCAGCCAGATCAGGAGCCAGCCTGTCGGTTTACAGACATGTTCAGATTTCAGACTCCTGGTTCAGGGAAGTCACTGGCCACGAGGGCTTCAAAGAAAGTCATGGCTTTCTACGCGAAACTCTCCAGGTGGGCTGGACTCTGCAATGAGCTGTGTTGTAGCCTCTCATGCTCTGCCTACATGATGGTTCAGGCATGAAGCGCCCCAATGTGGATTTCAGTCATACTTATGCGCGCAGAGTTGCGCTCAGGCGCTGCGGTCGGAAACGGAAGAGAAGTGCAGCTTGCTAGGCGCCTTCTGCACCAGGGATGATGTAATGCTTGAACGCTGCCCAGCTTGTCCAGGTTTTGTTGGGGCCCCATGGACCCTGGCTGCCTATGCCGTTGAGGTGTGCTTTTGCATACATCTGCTGTGGCCGCGACTGCTCTGGGTAGTGCCCTGGAAATGGGCAGTGACAGTCAGTGTTCCAATGCGAAGGCGGGCAGTACCAAAGAGGCTGCCGTGTTCAAGAAGTGGATGTTCAGCAAGCCTGAGGCACGAGGGACTTAAGAACCTTACCAGAACACCTGGCATGTATGAATGCAGGTCGTGGATGAGTTCCTGCGCCGTATGACGGTGACCATCAGCAACTATGCCATCTACCAGGTGCACATGTGCTTATCCAACTTGGACTACCCACTCCCGCTGGCAGGTGAAAAGCGGCGCGCAGTGCATACAGATTTTTGAGCGGGCTGCTCAAACCTTTTTCCCCAGGTATGTCAAGCTGCCCAGCCATTCCTTCAGTCAGTTTTCCGTCAGGTCGTGGGCCCACTGCCTGACACCTGAGCTTTGGAGACGGTTTGCTGCACCTTGCGTGCAGCAGGTGTGGCGGGGCTGGCATGATGGCGCGGCATCTCGACTTGTGACTTGTCAGCGGCTGCTGTGCAGGTTGTGGCGACACTGCGAAAGGCCTGTGCGATTCGCAATCTGTCTGTGTTGGACTTGCTTGCAGACCGATTGGCCTTCGTCTAGCAGGAGTGTCCGGGTGTGCCGATCATCTACTTTGCCAATGGCGGTTCCTCGTATCTGAGGGACCAGGTGCTCTTGCATCATACAGCGAAGCAGTCTTCTGACAAAAGCAACCTTGCGCATCAGGTTGAGGCACTGCAGGGCCAGATAGATGTGCTCGGTGTTGATGGGCTCCTTGGCAGAATGTAAATCCATGCACGGTGACCTGTCCGTTTGGTAGTGAGGATTTGCTGCTGCTGAGGCACATGCGACTGGATGAGGCTGCGAAGATAGCACCCATCCGCAAAGAGTGATTTCCTGTCGGTATAGTCGGGTATAGTTGTTTGTGCTCTCTGTGTGCTTCGATGCAGAAGGAGTTCTGATCCGTGGAAGTAGCAGCAAATGCAGCAAGCTGCGGAAGCTCGATGAACCAACGAGTGCCCGTTTGATTCATGACTGTGCAAAGCTATGCAAGTCTGAGGTAGATGGCACAGGGCTCGTTCTGCAGGGCAACGCCCGAAACCTGGCAAGGCTGTGCCTGCGGAGTCATATAAGCTGACTGCGGAGTGAGGTGGATCCCTATGTCTTGCGGTATGGCAGTGAGTCAGAAGTGCGACAGGCCCCCTAGCAGCAAGCTGGATGCCGATCTCTCCCTCTCTGCCTGGCTCTCGCTTGCAGACTGTCTTCCTTGTCATCCTGCCAGGCAGTTCGAGACTCGATTGACGCTGTCGGCGGGCCGGGAAGGCATGACATACACGACTCCAACACAGAATGGCTTCCATGCATTCGCGTAGTCAGGCAGTCATGTGCTGAGACATGAAGGGGCCCTCCTAAAGGTTTGGCTTCAATCTGGGTGGGTCCTGCCAGGCATATTCTGAATCTTGGGCACGGAGTCCTTCAGGGAACACCTGAGGCCAGATCACAGCGAAAGCCAGTCATGCGAGAATTGAGTAGTTTGATCTGGTTCAGGAGAACGTTCTTTTCTTCGTAGAGGAGGCTCAGCGATACCAGGGCACATCTGAAGAGTGCGCCGCTGCCACTGCTTTCTGGCTGCTTGAGACGGTATAGCTACTAGACGCAGAAACCCTCAGTGTACAGGTACACATCTGAGAAGGAGTTGCTAGCTGCGTAGCTGCCTTTTTCCAGCGATTGGCGTGTGCAGCCGACAGTCTTCTCCCACTGGACAGCACAGAACCATTCTTGTGCAAAACCACGCTTTGAAGGTAATGAAAGGCTCATTCGAGTTCCGGGCCACAGCAAAACAGAAGCTGCCGAGACTCCCGGATCGAAACCCAGAGACTCGGACGAAGCCTCTGTGTCTCGTTTTTAAGTGCAGGCGAAGGTCCAAAGAGCAGTTTAGCTGTTCGAGACGGCCCTTTCTTACCTGTGTCAAAACAGCTGGCCAACACTTCCTGACGCTCCAGCAGCCTGGTTCTTTCTTTCTGTTGCCTGTGCCTGTATGCAATGCGTGCTGAAGCGTGGAGCCTGACACGCATCGACCACGGTGTGCGGTTTCCTTACATTGCAGCGAAGCAGCTACAAGCATACACCTAGCCAGATCGACACGCCATCCTTTGTAGCATCGTAGCAGTTGAGGGATTTCCGTTGTCAAAGTAGAGATAGTGCAAAGCCTGAGAGCAGGACATGTTGCTGCCTGCAACAGGCGTTAGGTAGGGTTTTTGGCCGATTTGCCCGGCTGCTGGGTCGCAAGGCCTGGCGAAGATGCATTGCACGACTGCAGTTCCAACCCAGTTGGGTACGGTGCTGTGGCTAACAAAGCTTTGGAGGGGTCGTTGGAGATGAGTGACTGACCCAGGGACAATGCCGGCCATGAGTAACCTCAAGCCTGCCATCTTTGCTGCCGGCAGCTTGTTCATGCTGGCAGTGCTCTATCTGCTGCTTAGGCAAGCTGACGAGTATTTCTGGAGGTGTTTGCGAACGTGCATTTGCCAGTCAACTCGAGTGCGCGTGTTGGACAGGGAAGAAGTGGAGGAAGAGAACGGCTCCACTTCAGACAGCAAGGAATCTGCTCCGCGTCCATGTCACATGCGCAGTGACCCTATAATCCATTCGCATTGAATCTGAACCTGAACGGGGCCCTTGATGCCAGCCCCGCCATGGCGGCTTCTGCTTGGAGGACCCGAAGCTGTTGCTCAAGGAGGTGCTGACTCAGCTGCTGGACGTGGAGCGGCGGGCAAAGAAAGTGGTGGAGGCTATTCTCTCGAAGATGCCATGAGTAGCTGCTGTCGGTGTATCATTTCATTCAGAGCGCATCCCGTGCACAGGCGCTTGTCAAAGATTTGCTGGCTGGCAAGGCAGGGGCAGCTCTAGACCACACTCCAAGGAAGGTGAAGCAACATACGCCAAAACAGCCAACACAGGACATTTCTATGGCCGAAGCCTACCAGCGGGTAGACGCATGTGAGCTCGTCGACCCACTGGAGAAGCAAGGACTTAGCATCCAGGAGTTTGAGGCGATGGTGCCGCGGTGGCATTCGGTGGAAAGGCTTCAGGGCTTCAGGTGGTGAGGACGACACCATGCTCTTTGCCGTTTTGCCGCAAACTCCCCGGCGAGGTGGCAGCATCGCAAAACGACCCTTTCGTCATGGAGTCAATGGTACGGCTTTCGGGACAGCACCCAGATGACCTGAAGCCAGGCAGGGACCTGGAAGCCTCGAAGATCTTGGAAATGAAGGTGCCTGGGCTGGAACATGTTGGAAATTTGGTAAGACCTGCAGTAGCCCGATTTTGCGCGGCCAAGGAAGCGCTGACAGATTCAATGATTACTTCCCCATCCATAACGCCCATTAAGGGCGGCCAGCTGGGAGGATGCTGTAAGCTGCACTGCTTTGTAGCAATCTTGGCATGAAAGGCAAAGGCTCGTTTCTCGCCCCTAGAAGGTGGTGCAGACGGTTCAGAATATGCAGCTCCCTCCATTTCACACCCTGCTGCAGACTCTCTCTAGATTATGGGCCTTCATCCACAATGCAGATCCATTCGTTCCATCTTAGTTAGCCGCAAAACCCCTGTAAGTATGAGGTATCAAAAAATCAATCTATAGTTTGCATGTATCTATGTATTGTTTAGTTTAGTCTCCGTGTAAGTATGATGTATCAACAAAAAACAATATGTAGTTTGCATGTATCCATGTACTTTTTTAAGTTTGGTGGAGGTATGATGTATTTTTCTGGTTTTTCAACTTTGATTTTGATTTCTTCGCAGTCATGTTTCTAGTGCCATGCCTTTCGGTGCCTGTTCCTTACCATTACTGAGTCTTCCGGACCCTATGGATCAAGGCCAGCATTGTTCTAGAGGTCCAAATCAACAGTGCCAGCGGCCTGGACACACGGCCTCCTCTTTGATAAGCGGCAGTACGAATTGACTTCAAGTGATTTCGTCGAAAGATAGATTGAAAGGCGCTTCACAGTTGATTAGTGTCCATGTCCCCTAGTCAAAATTAAGGACACTTTTCCATTTAGAAGCACTGGTTGAATTTGCCTCAACGTGGTTCATGTTGAGTTCATGTTGACTCCTTTCGTGACAACCAGACTGAGGAGTTTGCGCTGGAGGAGCTGGAGAAGCTCGTGACCAGCTTGTTAAAAGAGCCAGATGCGTCCTCAAAGGATTTCAAAGCGGCAACAGTTGCTCTCAAGGCAACTGGATTTCTTGTGAGGTTCCTGAAGTTTGAAGTGTAGATTGCCAGCTGACATTTTCAAGCTTGCCTGGAAACTTTTGGAAACATATGCTCAATCAGGCCCTCGTGCACGCCAAAGTGGAGAAGGCTCACGGGATCGCGGCAGATGAGGTTGAGACAGCAGCCGTGATGAAGCAGGCCCGCAATGCATCAGCTGTGCCTGAATTCTGGGTGCAAATCACACCGCTGCGTCAGGAGGAGCTTCTCAGCAATCCCAAGTTTGTCGAAATCTTGAAGCGCCAGCAAGTAGCCATGCAGAAGTTGATGAGCACCTTGAGCAGCACTTTGATCGAAATATCTTTCAGCCTTCAAGTGTCTCCAACGTCATCGAGGTTTCTTTTGCAGGCTGAGCCTTAGGGGGGGGGGCATACGCTGCATCTGCAGATGTTCTGTCCCGCACAGACGGTGACAGATTTCTTGCAAGATCTTGCAAGTGCAGAAATGTGCCAACTAGGCGGCCGGGACAGGTTGTGGATAAGAGCTACTACGTAGGAGCGAAACTGTCGAGACACATGGCGCAGCAACTCGCGACCTCCGACGATTCTTCTCTTTGACTTTCCTCCGCGTGCGGCCCAGCCCACTGGGTGGAGAGGCTGAGCCCGAAGCTGCATGTTCTTCTCTGCAAAGGGGTGAAGTTCATTGGGGTCTGTAGGCGTACATACCCCAGCTCTTATGAAAGCGCTTGAAACAGAAGATCTAGAGCTAATGCCCGAGATGTCCTCGAGAACTGACGTAAGTTGTTCCATGGTGCTTTTACTGGAGCAGTTTGTTCATGCATATTATCCGTTTGTCAAGACATCACCGCACCACTTGTCAGCAGTGCCTCACTTTGAGCCGTCTCAGAGGTGACAAGCTGATTGGGCAACAAGGCTTTGCATCGGTTCACCTATCCGAGTTCCGTTGTCTGTGCACAGCCGAGGCAATCTGATGCAGGGGCCTAAGGATGTGGGCGGAGACGTTGATTGATGGCCTCGCGTGAACAAAAAGTGTGTGAGCTGGTAGTAGCACTTCCGCCTTCATGAGCAGCAAGGGCAAGTTGTTGAGAGATACTAGTTGTTTGCACGGGCGGCTCCTCTGCCACAGTGCAGCCTGCGCAGGTGAAGAGACTAGACAGCCTCAAGTCGTTCCGCCGCGTGGTGTCGCCTTGCCTTCAATACCAGCTCAGGTGGGTCTGCAAGTGCACCTGCGAGTGCACATGCATGTAAGCCTGAAATTGGAGCACAGCCGGCAGCTTTTGCATGGAGCGGTCCCAGTGCAGGACGAGGAGATGAGACCTGCTGACAGCCTACCAGAGGCCAGTGCCGACCAGCACTTGTAGCAGCAATAGGTCAACTTTGAGGCACTGTTTGTGGGGGTTAAAGAAGGGCCCATGCACTGCATCAGCAGCCGCAGCCTCTGCCTTGCTCTTGCCTTGCAGGAGGTCATCCCAGCTCCAGTGGCTCCAGCACCTTTACCAGCGGCAGCACGGCCGCTTTTACTTGGGAGCAGTCTGGGAAATCTTTCACAAGCAGTTGCGCCGCATTGCGACATGCCCCCCTCTCCAGAGTCTTGCAAGGTTGCGCCACCTGCATCTGGAGAGGCAGAGCAAGCAGAGCAAGCAGCGCAGGCCCACTTTGCAAATTTCAGGCAAAAAAGTGTGAAGGGAGATTTCTGTCCAGGCGCAGAATGCGCCCAGCAACGTGGAGATATGGGCGTTGGCGCAAGCTTTTGCTTCCGTGAGCGGTATCCAGGTACCTGAGGGTCAGGACCTCAGAAATTGAGTGCAGGTTTTTGCTCACGCTCGAAAACCTCATGTCAAGGGATCACAGGTGCGCCTGCGCAGCCAACGCCGGTGCCAGTGCCTTCCGCACAAGCAGCACTCGAAGCTGCAGCAGCTCCCTCAGATGGGGCTGGCATGCTCCCAGAGGCTGCGGAGGCTGCCCAGGCCCAAGCGGCTGCACCTGTGTGTCACGCTTCTCACGCTTCTCATGCCCATTCCATTCACCCCTGCATAACTTTTACATTCAGGGGGCAGGCGAGCATCCACAATGTACATTATCACCCCGCAGGCTCTGTATTCAGCGTTGTCAGGACCAATGTAATCAGTTGCGGGATGAACATCAAATCAGTGCGCAACATCGGCAAGCTTCGGTGATGAACTGAGACAGCAGAATTCCGACTCTTGTACTCCGAGTATGCTCAGAGGAAGTCTAGGAGTCTAGAAGTCCAGACGTCAGACGTGGCCTTGAAACAAGAACACGCAGGAAGGCAGCAACAATCCAACGAGCACACCTCCGAAACCGGGAAGCACTTACCTGTGCTGGTAACTGTCCCGCTACTTGATCGCCGCCGGGTTCCAGACAGCATGCACTCTGACATATCTTATTACAGCATTGAGGGATTTCCACCAGAGTTCAACATCAAGGTGTAGAGCACCGACATAGCGTTTGACGGCGGACTTTTACGCGGGTTCCACTCAGCTATCGCCGTTACCGTTACACAATCACATGGCTGAGACTTGAGCTCGACAGAGCATGCCGGTTGTGGAGCCTGTAGCGCTGCCATGTTGGGTGGCTTCCATGATAGCAGAGGCTGGATGTTGGGATGTCCGCACTAGGACATTGAATTCAAGCAGGTCCGAACCATGCCGTCACTTGGAAATGTACCTTCGACCTGACGAGGCGCTGAGGGCTGATGAAGCCTTGTCGCTGAGCCGTGCAGACAGCAAGTGGTGCGTCGAACTGGCGCAACCTACCATTTGGCTTCTGGGTTGCAAGAGGAGGTCCCCGCAAACGCATTGCTTTGGCCTGAGCAGCTGCAGGCAAAGATATCTGAATGGACCGCCTGATCTGCTTGCCCGACCAGTGCTTTCAGACGGCAATGCCGGGGCGCTGTTCACTGGACCGTCAGTCCACCCCGAGAACTACCGCGCCATCGTGGCTGCGTTGCGGCAGCCTGGTTGGTTCCGGCACTACAAAGGACAGCAGCTTGGGTGTAGTGTAGGACGGGCCGGATTGATTTCGCATTTCCAGATGTTCCTGCAAACATCACGGAGATTCAGCATTCAGGAATGAAGCATCTTGCAGCTTCCGGCCGCTTCAGCAGCCCGAAAGGGCTGAACCGTGGAGTGCTGAGACGACTCCGACAGCAGCTGAGGAGCGATGAACTCGGCAAGCAGCTCAGCAAAGCGAGCAAGCGCAAGCGGCAATCTTTGGAGCTGGAGCTTCAGAAAATCAATCGCCAGCGGCAGCAGATGCGCCTTGACGAGTGTGGCTTTTCACGGTGTGGGGCACCGCCGCAATCTGACCATGTACAGTGATGTACAGCATCGGATCAAGCATTCAGACTGGCATCAGCCTTCTGGTGCCTTGTGTGGGAACGCCTTCAGTAGGAAGTGCAGTGCTCGGCATTCCGCACTCAGTGGAGTGATGGTGCTGTTCGGGGACAAAATGTGCCGGCTTGCTGTCAGAAAGCCAACGCCGGAGAACCTAGGGTACCTTCATTGCGATAGCAGTTGTCGTGCTGATTTCCGAGGTGCGGCGCCATCGGCAAGTGATGTTTGCAAGATGTCAATCATGTCACCTTTTACCACAGCCGTGGAGTTACAAACATGTCAGAAGAGGCAGTTGAATGGAGACAAGCAGCCTTTCGGAAGATTTTGATAGAATCATGAGCAATGAAGTTCGAGAGCACTGTTTGATTACAGCTAGGCGCAAGAAAGTGCAGGAGTTCTGGTGGCACCTTGAGATGAACGCCCCAAAAGCTCGACTGAAACTCTTTCTCTCTCTTTCATGAGAAGATGACCGAAAGTGCAGAAATGCCGTGCTGCTCGTGGGCGGCTGCCCTCATTGCCGAGGTGCACAGCGATATTGGGCACTCCTGCCGTTCAGATTGCGCAACACGCGTTTTCGATTCCAGCGCTGCGTTCGTTTGCAGAATCTTCTTGTTTGTACTGTCCAGTGTCGGCTTTTGATGCAGCGTGACCTGATCCTATGACTCCACAGCTCAGTCGACCCTGTGAGGCGCTGAGGGCTGATGAAGCCTTGTCGCTGAGCCGTGCAGACAGCAAGTGGTGCGTCGAACTGGCGCAACCTACCATTTGGCTTCTGGGTTGCAAGAGGAGGTCCCCGCAAACGCATTGCTTTGGCCTGAGCAGCTGCAGGCAAAGATATCTGAATGGACCGCCTGATCTGCTTGCCCGACCAGTGCTTTCAGACGGCAATGCCGGGGCGCTGTTCACTGGACCGTCAGTCCACCCCGAGAACTACCGCGCCATCGTGGCTGCGTTGCGGAAGCCTGGCTGGTTCCGGCACTACAGAGGCCTGCAGAGGAACATATTCTGCTGGGGCTTGTAGATGTCTAACATGAGTGCACATTTCGGCCATCACGTTCATTCAACTGTCTTACTTCCTGAATCACAGGCATGAAGAGACTGGCTGATGTGGGTCAGCTGAAAGAGCAGCTTGGCGGTCCACATGGGACCATGCAGGCACTACGACATGACCTGAGAGCCCAAGTGACTTGGCAGCACTCCCTGGTTTCAACTTCTTTTACAGTCACTCAGCAAGCGGGCAATTGTGTTTTTAGAAGTGCTCTCATCAACGTGGCATTATTCTTGCAATGATGATGCAGGCTCTCGGGCGGCAGCTCCAGGCGCGCTGGAGTGCCGCGTGTGAAGCACGAACCCCCACAAAGAGGCCCCGGAGGCGGGAGGAAAGCATCCTTTCCGGGCAGGTAGAGAAGCATTGAATTTTGAATGTCTGATGTTTGGGTTGGTTGCTCCCTCCTCTTCCTCCTCCTCCCCCCTCGCCTGATGAACAGATTTCTGCGAACCTGCCTTTTCCTCGTTTGCAGCGCGAGGGCCCTCAAGGTGGTAGTTTGTGCGGTATCTGTAGATTCCGGCTGGAGGGAGCTCCAAGCGCTAGCTCCAAAAAGCTAGAAATGTGTGCTGGCTGTATGGTCAACTCAAACATTCGGAGGGCATGGATACATGTGGCCAGCGTGTTTAGGGCGACCCCTGCATACCCAACTAAGGGGCCCCATGGGAAGAGAACGGGAATCGCTCGAGGGAGTAGGTGGTCCATATCCAGATCAGTTCCCGCATGTTACGAGTCCACCATCGATAACATTCTTCGATGATGCCATGCAGTGCTGTTCTGCTTTTGACCCCAGGTCACCCTGAATAGACATTCTTATGAGGCGGGAGATCGCAACTCCACCGAAGAGACGGCGAGCTTCATCGCAAATGCTACGAACTCCAAAGAGCCTGGATGCGTGATGTTAGATTGCACTGCAACGGCAAGAGTAGAGGCACTTCACAACTGTTCTGTTGCGTTAATACAAAACCAGATGCTTCACAGGCTAGGGTTTTACCTGGAGTGGTGGCCCAGGAAAGCTGCGAAACCATCTGTCACAGACCTGGCCTCCAGACTCAAGGCTGGGTCTCCAGTGGAAGGATTTGCACAATCCGTGACTTCTGGCACACTGTAGCGTGTACAGGCCACGCCATCGGCTCGACCACCAGCTCCTGAGAAGCTGCCCAGTCGTCCAGTTTGCGCGGCACCTTCCTCCTCTTCCTCTTCTTCCTCTTCCTCTTCATCGTCCTCATCGTGCTCATCACGCTCCTCATCCTCATCCTCGCGCTCCCCGGGTCCATGCAGGGAGAAGCTCGGCAGTCCAATTGCAGCTGGAAAGACCATACACAAGCCGGCCATCCAGCCCGGTGCATGACCCCTGCTTATGCTCGAAAGTTGTACAATGCCTGAAGCATGCTGCCCATCCAGCGTTTCCAACATGATAGAGGACGAGCAGCAATTCCCCACACCCGAAAGCAAGCACAGGAACGCTGTTAGGTCTCAGAAGGTAACTGGTTACAAGCTTTCATTCTGCAGAGGCCAACTCAACATGTGGACAACTGTTAACTTGCCAAGCTTCCCCCTTGACTGAGTTGACCAGATGAGAACAACCTTAGCGGGGATGAACATCTTGCGTTTTGGTGTTTAAAGGCTTTTCCGCGGCATAGGAGGTGAGATTACCTGAGGGGGGCCCAGACCGGACCACGAAGTGGGTTCAACAGGATCAGGGAAACCATCCGTTTGTTACAGCGTGTGTTACACTTGCGCTGGGGGAAGCGGTCAGCGTAAGGCCTCGCACTCCTCCTCGGACACCTTCTCGGCAGAGTCGCCGGATGCCATCTAGGACACCTCCTCGCGTCGCGCGACCAATGGTGCAGGTGCCAGCTATTCTTGTGGTGATACATGCTCCCAGCCCGGATTCGCCTGTTGAAGCTGGAACTCCACGCAGTTGCACGCGCCTGGCTGTGCAGGCAGTGGGCTGCAGCACGCTTCGGCGCGGTTCTCATCATCTTTGATCGGACATGCACAGCTTCGTGTTTGCTGACCACTGCGCTCTTGCAGAGGAAGCGTTCGGTCGATGTTTCAGGATGTCACAGGAAGATCAGCACCTGACAAGAGGGAAGGACGTTTCAGAAGACTCTCTTGCAAAAATGCAGCAACAATAACGGAACTGCATAAGAGTTGTGGAACCCATTGCTTTGGCCCTGAGTAAAGGACAAGTCCGTTTTTTCATTTTGCTACAGCTGAGGTCAGCTACAGGCAGTTCTCATGGACGGCCATGTGAACTCACTCCAACCAAGAGCAGCCAAATGAGCATGTTGCTGCGTAACCCAAGTCCAGCTCAGAGGAAAGTCTGATGCTTGTTTTTTCTTGTTTTTTGAAAGAGGCTGCTGGTGTGAAATGTAAGCCTGGCAGCTCGCGTACGGTGCGTGCGCAGTCTTCTCGAGAAGTCAGCGCCAGCACTGAGGCTTCTAACCTGTACAACTTCCTGCGGTCATCCGTGTCTCATCTTAAAGTTGAGAGTCAAGAGCCATGGGCAGCCATGGGCGACTAGTTTGATGAACGCAGCTGAAGCTGTAAGAACATGAATTCCGGGGAATTCGGGATGGGATGGGGGCTTCATGCCTCCAGGGCTCTGCCCTACCAGTCCGCGAGGACAACAGTTGGAGGGGAGATTCGCCATGTGAAGGGGAAAAGCGCGTGCTGCAATTTCGCTTGACCTTCATGTCTGGCATTTTATGGAAGTCTTGCCTGCCTGGAGCACGCTGCGGAACTTGAAGCTAATTCAGAATGCCTTATGAAGAGCAGGGAAAAGCCTCCTAGGCTGCTAGCTTGACTGCCATTGTGTGATCTGCTTCGACCTCCCTCACAAACTGTACTTCGGCCTGCAGGCGACAGCAGCCCAGGCGGCTGAGCCACCGGCAGAGCCGCCCGCAGAGCCGCTTGCAGAGCCGGAAGGGCCTTCGGCGGATTCTGCGGAGCAAGCTGCGCAGCAAACGCAGCAACCCACGGAGCTGCCAGAGCCGCAGGCAGAGGCAAGGCTTCTTCATCTGGATCTGTACTCACTGTACTCGTATAAGCGATGTTAACAGACCTGCTGGGCGCTCTATCGCTGGAAGCCCTCTGGAAAACGGGTGCCTATTTTTTTTTGGGACGTTTCTTTGTTTCTTTTTGGGATATTTTTTTGTTCTTCTTGCTTTTTGCTCCTTGCTTTCTGC
>CAJNIZ010042992.1:4341-22379 GCA_905231905.1 Symbiodinium pilosum
CCCCTTGAGTAGATAGAATCTGAGGTATATGGGGATCTTGTTATAGTATACGCAAAGCCATATTCCATCTACTAAAGGGGGATTATATAAGGTTTAATGCTTGGGAAGAAGCGTTTGGGGTTTAAACAGGGTTTAGTGCTTTGGGTTTACGGTTCACAGCCGGTTGTAGTGATTGTAGTGCCTAGGGTTCAGGTAATCCCTTGTGGCCATTCACTCAGACACAGGTTATTGGAGGCTTTTCACCCCCTTTGAGCTTGTGAAAGCAGTCCTTGCAGCATCTGCCAGGCGCGTAGAAAGCACCCTGGGTCACAGCGTCACGAGGCTCACGCTCATGCTCTGCAAATTTCAGTTGCGCACTCCTTTCTTTGATCGAGCGTTCAGGCCGCCCAGATACATTCGTCTCCAGACTACTGGTGTCGTCCAGCATGGTTGCCCTGACGACCTGTTATAAGCAGAATAATAGACCCAATAATAATATTAATAATACTCAAAATAATAACAATAAGAATATCGTTCATGACAATTAGCATGATAATACTGTCCAAAATCGTAGTAATGACAACCATCTAGTCATAAGAAGAACCGTCATATCAATCACCATACTGATAATCAATACTGACAGTCATCATAATAACAGCAATGTTCGTAATCATATTTAGAGAGGCGGAGCCTCAGGCCACTGATGCGTACGATGAGAGTAATAACAGCATTACCTGGACCCCCAAAGTATGTAGAATAATGGCCTTTTGGGCTATATTTAGGGGTTTTGGGCCATTATTTTACCTACTTTGGGGGTTTAGGTATTATCTGCATTAGAACTTTTTATCTGCATTGCTATCATCACAATGATGATTATTCCTACTGTCCTTGTTGCTATTGGAAGTATTGTCCCAAGGAGCCTTTTGTGGTGCCGCAAAGTTCGGCCATTTTCCTGGCGGTTTGGGGTTTGGAGTTTCGGGCTGTGGCCCCAAAAAGTGGGTAGCAGTTTGACTGCTTGAATCAGCAAGTCCACTGTACGTCTAAATGGATTCCTTCGTGATTGTACCGCAGTTTGTCCTATTACGTGAAGCAACACTTAGCGAAAAGAGAGCACGCACCTTCATGTAGACCAGTTTGACACTTCGTCACTTGAAACCGCACTTCACACTGACTGGATCGCTGCTCAATTACCTACAGTTTTTCTTAGGTCATGCCCAGGGGTGATGATGACTATTTAACTGCAGGCTGTTGAGGTTACAGGTTGGGCTTAGGACGGTACCCCAATACCCTACGGTCGGATCTTGTACTTGCTTTTTACCCTAAACCCTAAACCCTAAACCCTAAACCCTAATCCGTTGGGACCCACAGGGCCTGCTACTTGAGAGTCTCCTGAAGAGTCCTGTGGGGATTGTTCTCAAAATTCCATATGAGCTATAGTCTAAACTCCTTAAAGGGGGTTATATAGGGGATTATATAGGGGAGTATTCTGGGGGTTATTAAGGGGGATACTAGGAGTTTAGACAGTAGCTCATATTGTTTCAAAAGCTGGCCCTGTTCATAAGTTCTTGGGCCTTCAACGTACCACCAAGCAACCCAGGTAGGTGTCTCAAGACCCAACAGTATCTTTGGTTAAGCTACACCTGAACCCACAAGTATGTAGAAGCATAGCCATTTGGTCTGCTTTGGGGGTTTTGGGCTGTTGCCTTTTCGTGGGGTCCAGAAACTTGTAAAACATGACCGCTACCTGAAGCCATTCTCTAGGAGTGTGTGGATCGTTAGGGAAAGATGGGGTGCAATGCAGGGGTCTACATAGTTGGAATAGATGTACAGTCTGCGTTTGTGGTCCAAACCCCTCATCCTAGACTACACCCTGAATGCAAAACCATGAGCCCTGAATGATTAGTCTGAACCCTGAACGCTAAGCCCTAAACATCAAACTGTAAATCCTAAGCTCTAAAAGCAGGTAGGGAAACCCAAGACAACACCAGAGCTTCGTAGGTTGCCCTACCACGTACCTCAGTAGTACCCTTTTTCCCTTTGAATTTTGGGGTCTCCTTACTGAAGCTGAACATGAGGAAAAAGGGTACCCTTACTATTTAGGGGTTACTGAGGGACCTACCTACCAGCTAATCCCTAAACCTTAAACCCTCAAACCCTACACACCCTAACCCCTAAACCCCTACACACCTAACACCTAAACCCTAAACCCCTAAACCCCTAAACCCCTAAACCCCTAAACCCCTAACCCTCAAATCCTAAACCCTACACCGTGCCTAAACCCTAAGAGCCCCAGGCCGGCCCTAAGCCCACGATTAATATAATTATTATTATTCTTATTACTATTATTCTTATTACTATTATTATTATTACTATTAGTAGTACTATTATTACTATTATTACTATTATTACTATTATTACTATTATTACTATTAGTATTACTACAATTATTACTGTTGTTATTATTATTACTAGTATTACTCAGCTGAGGCAAGGTGCTTTTGGAGAACGGATCGATCCCCTTCCACATTGTGGAGGCCAGGGTTTGGGGTTTAGGGGTTAGGGGTTCAGGGTTTGGGGGTTAGGGGTTTACGGCTTAGGGGTTAGCGGTTCAGGGTCTAAGGGTTTAGAGGTTAAGGATTTAGGGTTCAGGGTTTTGGGTTTAGGGGGTTAAGGGTTAAGGGTTTAGAGTTTAAAACGGAGATACTGGTATATGAGCTATAGTCTCAACTCCTTAAAAGGGGAACATATAGAGGATTATTTAGACGAGCATTGTAGGGGCTGTTAGGGGGGATGCTTGGAGTTTAGACTAGAACCCATATGGGCATGCATGGTTAAGGGTCTAGTGGCCTGGGCAGTTGTATCAGTGCAAAATTAAGCAGACAGGGAAGTGGAACCCATTTTAAAAATGAGTAGTATTTTATTTCGGGTTACTATGGTACCCAATATAGAGTAAGATTATATCCTCCCTTTGGTTATAGTGTTGTAAATAAGGAATATGATCTTACTGGGTTTAACCACCAAAAAACACTACTCTAATAGGGGTTTAGAGGACTTGTAGTGCAGGCCCGGGAGCTCAGGACCCCATGATAAATCAAGGACATACCTTGAACTTGAACCGTGTTTGGGGGCCTCAGCATCTTTTAGACGGAGTAGAGTGCCCTAAACCCTAAACCCTGAAACCAGTGGGGGTAACATGAACGGGGACTGGGGCCCTTGGAATTCTGGAAGCCTTTATAGAATGGTATACGATGAGGAAATATGTTGAGCCGAGTTGACGGGTTGTTTTTCTGACTGCGGGGTAGGTAGGGAATAAGGGAATAGACTGCAGGCTTTCGGGTTTATGAGCGGTTTGAAGGTTGAGCCGGGTTGTGGGCAGGGGTCGTGATTAGCGAATTATAGGGTTAAGGGTTGTATAGGTGCAGCGGTTGTGTGTTTAGACATGTCTTTCGGGTTTGCAAACCCCAAACCCCTAAACCCTAAACCCCCTAAACCGCAAACCCTTTGAGCTTTCGGGCTGAAGGGTTACAGGCTGTAGCAGATAGGGACACCCGGTTCACCATTGTTTGTGTACACCAGCTTTCTTTTTAGAATGGGATCTTTTTTGAGGACAACGTGTGTGGCTAGGAGATAGAGTTCAATGATGGCGCGTTTGAACCAGGGATTTTGGGGATGTGAAAGGGCTGGCCGGTCAGATATTCCCACTACGCTTAACCCGCAGCATAGTAGACAGTAGTAGTCAGTAGACGCGCAGTTGGGTCTTACTACCTAAGCTGCGATTTTGCTGTTCTCATGTCAGCACCGGCATGAGGAATCTTCTAGGGCTAAACTCCTAAACCCGAAACCCCCAAACCCTAAACAGCATTCCTTCAATCCATGCTCAGGGTAGGCAAGTCTGAGGTTACCTTTCTTCTTATGACCATCGTTGCCGCGGTTTAGGGTTTAGGCTTTAGGGTTTATAGTCCCCCTGAAGTAGATGATAGAATATGGCTTTTGGTATATTATAATAAGATCCCCCTCCGCCATATTGTATCTACTAAAGGGGCATTATAGAGTCTCGGGTCAGTTTTCATAAGCTGTTTGCTGCCTCTGTGTTTGGGGGCTCGGACACCCAAAGCCCTACCTTGCTTTTCCTTTGCAATACGCTACGGGTTATATGGGGCATAGTCTAAACTCCCTAAAGAGGGTTATATATAGATTATATAGGGGAGTATGCTGGGGTTTATCAAGGGGGATACTTGGAGTTTAGACTGTAGCTCATATGGAGGTTATATGGGGTAGATATTGGGCTTATATAGGGGTTATGTTGGGGTTGTATAGGGGTTATAGTTTAGGATTTGTATTGGGGTTACATGGGGATAATGGAAAAGAAAATGGAAAGTACTATAATGGGTTATATAGGGCTTAGGGTTCAAGATGGTTCTTCATTGTAGAATACACCCGGCACCCAATTCCAAGCCGTCATCCTCCATGTCCAGCTTCGATTTGTAAAGCCTGCTCCCAGCACCGTGCAGTTCTTCAGAGCAATCTCTTACTAGCCCAAGTAAACCCTAAACCCTAACCCTAAATCCTAAACCGTCATGAGACCCCTATGAAGTAACGTATTTAAAGCATCTAGTCCGGATGGTTTCCATGTTGTCCAGCTCTCTTCAAAGGAGTGGCTGCTAGGAGAAACCTATGATCCGCTGAATGCCGGGCCCTTGGCAACAGTTCTTCCTCCTTTGGGGGCCAGTGGAGATTCCCAAACTAAGCCCCATACTCTTCCTTTGCAATTCCCTAAGGGTCCAAGGACCCACAGAATAGGGTTTTTAGGGCCCAAATACCATTAATAAAGCAGTATTTGGGTCCTAAAACCCCATTATTTGGGTCCTTGGATTACAATGCATCCCAAGTTGCCTAGCGGCTAAGGTTTGGTTTAGGGTTTCGAGTTTAGTCCTCAATGTTCGAGAGCAACTTTGATGCGTCACCTTGAGCGTCATTTGGGATTTTGGTTACAAAATCCTGGTGTTGTTTGCCTCATCCACGGCCAGTCGGTTTCCATCTGGTTTTCCAGGGGATGCTTCGCTCAGTATTTGGGCAGAAGACTGTTTCATGTGGTTTGTCACATTATACAATACCCATGCAATCCCCTAACGTTCTAATACAGCGGACATAAAGGTATGCATAGGCTTTTGGTTTCAGGATGGATCCTCGCCAAATCCAACCCAAAGCTCACAATGGACCCTCCGTGACAGCTGTCCTTTAAATGGTGCCCATCGGGCTTTCCATGTACGTTTGGGGGAGGTGACCACTCCCAACCCATGAAAGGGCGAAATGGTTCTTTAGATGGCGGCGGCAGTGAAAACTAATCTCTGCCTGCTTGGCATGCCGCGCAGGTCTACGGTTAAGGTTATAGTGCAAAGCACCCACTTGTCTAAGCCCTTCTCTGCCAAAACAGTTCTTGCCCAAATCTTTTAGGACGATGGGGTCCATGAACTTGGATGACTCCTTAAAGGGGATTATATAGGGGACTAGTATGGGGGATATTAGGGGGGATACTAGGAGTTTAGAATATAACCCCTATACTCAGCGATATAACACCAGTTTCCATGTTCTTTTCCATTTGATTCTCTATCATTAAGGGGGGTAGTAGGAGTTTAGACGATGGCTCATTTGTTATTATTTGGGTGCTCGGACCCTTAGGGAGGGGATCAGGACCTTAAACTGGTTTTACTGCCAGTTCGATCCCAGGTGCCACTGGCTCTGTTTATGGAACGCTTCTCCGCCGCTCGGCTTGTAACTCCCAGAGAGCCATGTGAGCTATAGACTAAACTCCCAGTAGCCCGCCTCAAAAACCCCTATAATCCCTATGTATACATATCTTTATAACGTTCACAGCATCCCTGTTTGAGCAAGACCGACTCTAGCTTATATGTTTTGCGCTGAGTTCAGGGTGTAGGGTCAGTGACGTAGGGTTCCGCAGCTTACGGGGACCAATCACAGTTGTAGCTTTCCGTAGCCACTGATGCAAACAACCTTTAAAGCTTGCTTAGCTGGTTAGCTTTCCGCTAAGACATGCGACGAAGCGTCATGCACCACGGAGCCCATAGGTTTTGGGCTTAGGGTTTAGGGCCGCGAAGCCCAACTGGTTCTACCCTTTCCGCGTTGGCAACTTGGCGTCATCATTGGTTACTACAAGTAGCAGTCCTGTTCCTACCACGAACTTTTGCAGCCCATCCTCGTTCAATGTCTTTTTGGCGTCTCACTTCTTAATCCGCGCTCTTGACTAAAGGGCGGGGGTGCCCCTGCCTGCCCTCATTATTCTAGAGACCCAAGATCCGCAACAGAAAGCTGTAAATCATTCGAAGTACAAGTACAGCAATCTCAAACCTAAACCTCACCTTGGCATTTTTTGGGTCTGGGAGTATTTGCTCTAAATCTAGACGGTTTTGGGCCCAACACTGCCTTCGCCTTTGCCGTTGGATCCCTAGTGTGGCCCCCAAATATGCTTTGGGGTTTAGGATTCTAGGAGCTTAGGGTAGAGGGTTTTGGGTAGGGGTTTCAGTAATCAAGAGCATAAATAGTGTCCAAGCCAGTGTTCCTACCGTTCGCTGATATACGTACCTCCATTTGATACGGTACATGCTGCCCTGCCAAAAGACCAGCACCCGTGCAATCCCAACCGCGTCCAGGCAGGCTCTAAGGTTCCACGTACAAAATCCTCATATGAGCTATTGTCAATTTCAGCCTTATTAAGGGACCCTTAACAGTGGACATAGCGGTGCTGTTCCTGGTTTAGTAGAGTCCCTAATAATTGATATTGATAAGGAACCCATGTGCATTAACTAGATGGGAAAATTGACTGTAGATCATATCCTTCCCTAGAGCCGATACTAGAGATACCGCTTCTGCAAGGCAGGGCCACCCTCTCCATGACTTCACGCCAAACCCTAAATCGCAAACCCGCAAAATCAACAAAACCCTAAACCTTAAATCCTGCCCCCTAAGCCGTTCACCCCAAACCCCGAAACCTAAATCCTAAACCCTAAATCCCCTCCCCAAGCCATTGACGAATTGTTGTTCATATAACCCTATATAACCTATAACCCCAATGTTATAGTAGTTTCCATTTTCTTTTCCATTATCCCAATATATTCCCCTAAACCCCTAAACCCTAAACCCCTAAACCCCTGAACCTTTTTTTTGCATGCCTCAGACAGGTCCCTGGAGAAGAAGAGGACCCAGAGCTCTTTGAAGATGAAGAGAGGCATAGGGTTTAGGGGTTTGGGGTTTATAGGGTTTAGGGGTTTAGGGTTTGGGGTTTGGGGTTTAGGGTTTAGGGTTTAGGGTTTCAGGCAGTTCAGGGTATAGGCTTCGGGGATCTTGGTAGGGATTACAGAGGGTTATCTAGGGATAATGTAGGGGCTGTATGCATAGGGTTTAGGGTTTCGGGCTTTAGGCTGTTCGGGGTTGAGCAAGCCACTCAAGAACCCGCAGTTTAGGCTTTGGGGATTTTATAGTTTATAGGGATTGCAAAGGGTTATTTAGGGGTAATATAGGGTCTGTATATATAGGGATTATACCGGGAGTATACAGGCTATGGGGATGCAGAACCCAAATAACGGAAAATCAAGTGCACAGAACATGCAACATGACACGGAAGCTCGGGTGATCCAGGTTTAGGATTTAGGTTTCAGGTCTTAGGCTTTCAGTTTAAAGTGGCTAGTAATGATGGATTCTGTTCTATGATTTCCTGTCTAGGCCGTGGGCTTAGGTTGGGTGATCTCCTCTGCACACTCACACTTAGGGTTCATTGTTTAGGGATAGCGTTAGTAATCTGCGGGTCCTTTATATATATATATATATGTATATGTCTATATGTATATGTATATGTATGTGTATAACGAATATACAACTATTATTCGGTTGGGGGCCCTCCTAGGGTTTATTACAGTTTGGGTTGGGGCGCAGGGGTTAGGGCCTAGCTCAGGATTTGGGAGCTTAGGACTTTGTCTGTTTAGGGTTTGAAGCATGTGCGGTTTGATGTTTGCATTCCACTTGAAGTTTGTGCGATTTTGAAGGTAAAGGAGCTGCGAACCTTCTTTTTCCAGTGTTACACGAGGACTACATTGGGTATCTTTGCAGGAGTGTTTTTGGAGTTGCTGTCGGCGGCAATAGCCACATTCGGCTTGCCATATACAAAAAATGGGGCTGGGGCGGTGTCTTGCGGTATAGGAGCATCACTGTTTCAAGAGCGTGGTTGCAAAGTACAAGCCCTAAACCCTAAACCCTAAAAGTGCTTCAAGGAAGCGTTTCTTTGCACCTCCTCGAATGTCAGCAGCCAGCGGTATGGTATCCAAGCCTTTGCTCTCACAGGAACCGAAGATGCAGTAACAAATGCGGGAACTACAACACGGCGCTTCAAAATTGGTTGGCGTTTCAAAGGCTTGTATAGTGGGATCCTTTTTTTTTAGGGGAAGGACTCATGCTTTTCGTGCAGGTTAGGAGCAGAAACATGGGATATGCCTTTGTATGAGCCAAAGCCATAGCAAGTGTGCGTGACCCAGCATCATTTCCTTCAGGAGTCCGATAGTCGTCACACTGCGAGGCTTCAACTGCTAAACGAACCGCAAACTCAGACCTGAAGCTCTGCTTCCTAAGGCACTCTGCGAACTAATTATAGGGCCTCAGGAATATGCACAGCTCCTATTTGGTATCTGATGCTCCAAATCCCTTGAGACAGTTGTTTCCCGGAAAGCTATGCTAAGACTATTTTTGCAGACTTCTTTGCAAGGCGGGGCGTGACATTGAGGTCTCAATCTCAAACGGTTCCAACTCTAAAACCTGTCATATGCCTCAAATCGCAGACTTTAAGCCTTTAAGCTCTCATCCCCAAACTCCTACATCCTAAGCCCTCAACTATATCCCTAAACCCCCTAAACCCCCTAAACCCTAACCCCAAAGCCGTAAACTGCACACTCTAGACCCCAAGCTGTCAGCCTCAGGCTAAAGTCCAAAGTTGACTCCCTATGATCCCTTGTTGCCCAATACTTGCTTTAGGGTTTAGGGTTTGGGGTTTAGGGTTTAGGGTTTAGGGTTGAGGGTTTAGGGTTGAGGGTTTAGGGTTTAGGGTGGAGGCTTTAAGCGACCCAACAACTGGTTGCTTGTGATTTGGGTAATATGGTAGTTTTAGTACAGGTTTTGGGTAAGTATGTGATTATTGGGTACGGCTTGGGGGAACATGGGACTTAGATTAGGGTTCAGGGGTTTAGGTTAAGGGTACCCGTTGATCCCTTGTCAGGGTTCCTACGGTGGACACTAATAATCCTGCATGTTCCTAAGTATATACCTTAGACCTTGGCAACTAGAGTTTGCTGTGCTAAGGTCATGCAAAGATTTGATATCCTTGGTAGTATCATCTAGCTTGCGTGCATTAATAGAGGGTATTTGGTTTCTGGATGAACCCATCGTTGAGGAATCCGGATTGTCTTGCTGCTTGCTACCCTACACCCTAAGACCCTAAAGCCTAATGGAAGAGATATTTGAAACACCTTTTTGGTAGTTTCCCAAAATCAGGGGACCCCAATATAGACCCCAATATACCATAATCCTTATTATGGGGACCCCTAAAAAGGTACCCCTAATTTGAGGAAACTCCCTTTTTTCTTCCAGAATATATAATATGGGGGCTAGGCATCCTTTCCTCTCACAACCAGTAAGTTATGGGTGCAGTTGGGGCAGCTCTGAAAGACGCAATGCGTCTCTGACCGTGCTCTACGCTTCCAAAAGGCCCAAAGTAGATACGTTTGAAATACATTAGGGCCCACAGTATGCCCGGACGTTGTCTGTAGAAATTACGGCCCAATGTAGCTACGATCCCTAGACTTAAAGTCTTGCGGTTGAACTCATGGCCAAGTCACCGCGGCAAGGTATATTTCAAGGGTCTAGCAATACGATAGTCATAGACTTTGCCAGCAGCGGTGCTACAGTTGGTCAAGTACCGAGTTAGTGGGTACATTGAGACTCAACATGTTGAAGAAGATGCCTTCCCCAACTAGCCCTAAACCCAAACCCGAACCCTAAACTCTAAACCTTAAAGCCTAAACCCTAAACCCTAAACCCCAATCCATTTGATCAGGAAGTTCAGGCTTTCTCATACAACCCCGGTGGAACCTCCGATGGCAGCCCGACGGCAACCATTACAGGGTAAGAGACAGAGGATTTAGGGCTTAGGACCTACCTAGACCTACCAAGGACCCATAATCGTAGTCCATATGCCGGTCATTTGGGAGGTTTAGAACTTTGGGTCTAAGGATTCAGCCTTCAGGGTTTGCGGTTCAATGTTTTTCGGCGTCAGGCTGTAGGGTCTCGGGTGTGGGGCTTTAGGTCTAGGGATCCGGATTCAGGGTTTAAGGTTTTTGAGTTCCGGGTTTGTTGGTACCTAAACCCCCAAAGTAGGTAAAACAATGGCCCAAAATCCCTAAATATAGCACAAAAGGCCATTATTCTACATACTTTGGGTCCAGGTAGGGTTTCTTTGCATGCCATGGAGCTCATGGCCGAAGCCTAAAACAAAGGGCTTCGGAGATTGCAGGTAGGTATCCCTAAGGGTCCAAGTACCTAATAATCATATACTTACCCAAAACCGGTATTACAATTAGTATTACCCAAAGCCCAAGTACCCAATTATTAGGTACATGGACCCTCTGGGTATGAAATTGTGTGCACATGGAAGACCTTGGCCCCACATAGTCATTGTTGCACCGCATAGATATGTGGGAGGTCAGGATATGGTTGCAGTGAAGTGGCTTAACTGTGAAGCTGGGTTTAGGGTTCAAGGTTTAGGGTCTTAAGGGTTTATGGGGTTTAGGTTCTGGCTTTTTGTTCTCGGAGTATCTTGGCAACGTATTCTTTCACCATCAAGATGCTACAGCCCAAGGGAACACACAACTTGTTGTTTCAATAGTGCTCCAATAACTTGGTTTAGGGTGTAGGGTTATGCCTGAGTGCAGTTTATAAAAGCTATAGTCTAAAGTCCTGTATCCCCCTTAATAACCCTTACTAGACGTCCCTATATAATCCCCTTGATAGCCTCCTTTAAGGAGTTCAGAGTTTAGACTATAGCTCATACGCGCATATACAGCAATTAATATGGTGTCCCCAATATAGAAACCCTAAACCCTATACCCATTATGGTAACTTAATTTGCACGTTTAAAGTCATGTCATATGAGTCAGATCATCAGAATTTCAGGCAACGCGCGAGAGTAAGACGATGGAAACCAAAACCGAAACGAGAAAGTTGGTTCAACGAACTTATGTTTGGAGAGCCATTACCTGGACCCCAAAAGTAGATAGGATAATAGCCCCACACCCCTAAAAACAGCGCAAAAGGCTATTAATTATTTCGCATTGTTTTGCTGTTCAAGCACCCCAAATAATGAGGCTTTAGGCTAACTAAAGCCCCAATATTGGGGTACTTGGACCCTTAGGGTTGGAATGCCGTTTCCCTTTGCTAGCTAGCCATGCGCTAAATTTGAAGGCAGCAAGCTCTTGCTTACTGTTTCGTGTGATGCGTTGTTGTACTGCGGAAGTGCCACTCTGCACTTTAGTGTGGTAATTTGGCCAAACAATCAAGAACAATAAAGCAGAAAAAAGCGTCCAGGGATAGAACACTTAAGTGGGGGATATTTTGCAACTTCAGGTGTAAGTACATTTTATAGCCTTTAGGGGAAGTCTGAATCCTGTTTTATCTACACCCTAATAAGCAGCCACGTTGCATGAAGCCTTCTGACCATTTGCAGAGCCTGCAGTATCGGCATCCTCAATTTTCGCCTAAATGCTGCAAGAAGATGAGGAAGGACATCGCTGATATAGTTCAGGGATAGGGGCTTAAAATAGCGATTTGTTTGCGCAGCCCCCTTTAAAGAGAAAGTTCTGCATCCGGTCTCATTTCCACCCTAGCGTGGTGGAGTAGCAACCAAACTGCACCAGGCCTTCTGACCATTTCCAGAATCTTCAATTGCAAAGTGTGGTGACATTGTTAGCCACGAGCGCAGAATGAACTTTGATGATCGAACCCTACACCCTAGACGTCTATAGTCCCCCTTGAGTAGATAGAATATGGGGAGTATGCGGATCTTATTAGAACATACCCAAACCATACTCTATCTACTTAAGGGGCACCTCAACCCTAAACCCTAAATAGTAGTTTCCATCTTCTTTTCCATTATCGCTATATAACCCCTATATAACCTCCATAGATCCATTTAAATGGACCTAGGGTTTCCATTTTCTTTTCCATTATCCTATAACCCTAAACCCTATAGTCTATCTACTTAAGGGGGACATCTAACCTCCATGTGCCGCAAGCCTTGCCAACCAGGAAACTGCTGCGTCACTTGATGCCAGCTTTTTGAGCCGCCACTTGAAAGCAGGGTTTAGGGTTTAAGTCTTGGGTTCAGGGTTTAGGGTTTTGGGATTGAGGGTTGTAGGGTTTGGCGTGTCAGGGTTTAGGGCCAGTTAGACCCCTAGAAGGGTTAGGGTTGGTAAGGTTTAGGGCTTAGGGCTTGTAATGTTTAGGATACCCCTAAAGGGTTTAGGGTTTATAAGGTTTAGGGCTTGGGGCTGGCAATGTTTAGGATGTTGGGTTAGAGTAGGGTTCCAGAAAAAACTTCCCACACCTTAGACACGTCTACGCCTGAATCGGGTGTCTACACTTGAGGGCACCAACTTAAGTTACTGTTCCGTCAAAGCCTATAACTAGACAGTTGCGCGTTATAAGTTAAAAGAGGATCAGGTGCCGTATTATAATAGGGATACAAAGGGACCATAATTTTGACAATCGCCCACTTGGACCCCGCGGATTACGCTCGCCTGTTTAGGCAGCACCCCGTATAATTCTGCTACAATAGGGATATAGATATGTACATATAGGGGCCGTAGTATACTTACCATAATCCCTTGTGGTCACTGTTAGTGGGTTCGGGCCCAACCTAAAAGCATTACTACCCTGCTCGAAATCATAAATGTCAGCCTATAATAGCAGAAAGCCTAAGCACCAACAAGGTACAATGCTAATACGGTAGGTTTAGAGTTCAGGGTTCAGAGCTCATTGTTCAGAAGGTCTACCCCAGACCCTAGACCCTAAGCCTGGAACCCAAGGCTGAAAACCCCAGACCTTTTTTTCGGTGGATCCCAGCTGGAGCTGCCGTGAGGTGACGAGGTTGTGCTGGTCAGCCAGATCTTTCAGCATTGTCCCTTGGTTGCAGGGTCCATGCACTTAAGGCTTGGGTTTTAGCATCTAATTAAAAAGGAAAAAGCCGAACAGAGGAATGCACACACACATAAATAGATATATATATATATACACATATGTATGTGCTGCCCCCCCTCCCCTTCATCGAACCTATCCCGTTATAGGGTTTAGACTTTACCCTAAGGGTCCAAGTACCTAATGATCATATACTTACCCAAAACCTACTATATATAAACATAATTACTATTACCCGAGTCCCAAGTACCTATTTATTGGGTACTTGGACCCTTAGGGTTTAGGGGGTTTAGGCATCTACCTCCTCGCCCCTTTCCCCGTCTGTTGCGTTCCTCGCTTATGTCCAATAAACAATACCCCAAGGGTCCAAGGACCCAAACAATAGGGTTTTAGGGCCAAAATACTATGTTCTTAATGGTATTTGGGCCCTAAAGCCCTATTATTTGAGTCCTTGGACCCAAAGGGATAATGTGCACTAGCGCTGTAACGGCCCTCCCTCCTTTGTCCAAATTCATCTGGAAGGGATGGCCCGTAACTTCGTGAGACCTCGTCGGCTGTCCCCCCTCTTACATCATGAACATGGTTGAGCCTAGCCCGCACTTCAAGGACTGGAATAGCAATGATTTCTACTGGTCCTTAAATCATCCTGGATCATCATTCAGGGGGACTCGTCTTATCTCCCTGTGATCTCTACATCTCCCTAGACTCAGCTGGGCTGCTGTTAAGGAACTTTTTCTAAGCTACTATATTGTGGAACCCCGATTATTTACGATATACCCATATTGCGGTAAGCTACCCTAAGGGTCCAAGTCCCTAATAGTCATATACTTACCCCAAACCTGTACTATTCTTACCCAAATCCCATGTACCTAAATATTGAGTACTCGGACCATCTCGGACCCCTGGTTAGTTTAATTTCTTAACGGCAACCTACTAGACTCAATCCCTAAACCTTAAACCCTAAGCCCTAGACTCTAAACCCTAAACCTTAAAACCTAAACCTTAAACCCTAAACCCTAAACCCCTGAACCCTGCAGGTGTTTCACAAGGAAGCTTCAGTATCTCCCATGCCGATGCAGAGCGTGCCGCCGGCACCTCCATCGACCCGCGCCTCGGCTCCAAGAGCCTGGGGTAGGGTTTAGGGTTTAGGGGTTAAGGGTTTAGGGTTTAGGGGTTTAGGGTTGAGGGTTTAGGGTTTAGGGTTTAAGAATGTAGGGTTTAGGGTTCAAGGGCTTAATTTTTATGGTTTGGGAGGGAATAAGGGAACACATTGGGGTTATATGGGGATAGTGGAGAATAAGATGGAAGCGAATTTAGATTATAAGAGGGTATATTATTTGGGGTTTAATAGGGAATAAGGGATTATGTTGGAGGCTATATGAGCCACAGTCTAGACTCTTTAAAGGGGGTTTGTAGGGGGTTATATAGGGGCCGACTGGGGATTATTGAAGGGGGATTTAGCCTATAGGTCATGTGGGGATAGTGGAAAATGGAAACGAGTTTATTATGATCGGGTATTCGGGTTTAGGGTTTCCTGGACCCTGCTTGGAGATTCATGTTACTGATGCATAAGGGGAAGTGAATCTTGACAATACAATCGGCCATTATGCAAGGATTGTCATAGGCACGTCATAGGCATCCTCTTCCTAACGCTTCCTTGAGAAGCAGTAAGTCCCAGCTAGTTATGATTGGGTGTAAGTAGGTTACGTATACGTAATTTACTGATCTAATTTACTCAAGGACTCCAAATAGCCCGAAGTGCGGAACCCTAGGGATTCAAGTATACAAATAATACCTACATTGGCCCCCAAAGTCTGTAAATGTTACCTACATTGGGCTACATGGATCCTAAACCCTAAACCCTAAACCCTAATGGACTTTTGCCTTCAAGGCATTGGTCAGTAACCTGAATCCCCTAAATCTTTCGAAGACGTCGTCACACTGCAAGAAGGAAGGATCAACCTTTTGGAGACGCCATGTGCTTCGTAGGAATTGGAGGTATGGAGTCTAGTCTATGGGTTTAGGGTTTACGGTTTAGGGTTTAGGGTATATACCCTGGGCTTACGGTTAAAGGTAAATAAGTAGTTTCCCTAAATAGGGGGGCCCCCATATAGACCCCAAAATACTATAGTCCTTATTATAGGGACAACCAAACAGGGTACCCCTAATTTTGGGAAACCTCCAAATAAGTAGGTAATCCTAAACCGTAAACCCTAAGCCCGAAACCCCACCCACACCAGACGGAATGTTCCCTGCTACATAAGCCAGAGGGTCCATGTACCCAATAATTAGGTCCCTTTAAAGGGGGGTATATAGGGTTTAGGGTTTAGGGTCCATGTACCCAATGATTAGGTACTTGGGATTTGGGTAATAGTAAGTATAGTCCAGGTTTGGGTAGGTATATGATTATTCGGCACTTGGACCCTTAGGGTAAGCCATACTTCCTACATCTTCCGATTGTATAAGCACTTTGGACCTTTTACGATGAGGTCCCAGAAAGTCCAATATCACTTCATTGAGCCACAATCTAAATTCCTTAAAGGGAGGTTTTATAGGGGATTATATACGGAACTACTATAGGGGTTATTAAGGCGGATACTAGGAGTTTATGCTATAGCTCGATTAGGGAACATACCTTAAATCGTATTAGGGATCCGACCATCATGTAGAGTATATTCCGTAATTAAGGGACATTGGACTTTTTGGATGTGTCAGTTTGGGCTACACGTGCCAGGTAGCTCGAACACATGGTAGTTTCCGTAAACAGGGGAACCTAGACCCCAGAATACGATAATTCTCATTATTGGGCCCGCCCAAAAAGTAGCCCTCATACTGGCAAAACCCCACATCCCAAAGTGTCCAAGTAGCGAATCAAGGGGGCTTCAGGTTTCCCCCCAAATCCCCAAATCCGGGTTGCGTGAACTTTTACAAGGCAAGCCAAAGAATTTCAGCAAAACGGCGTTTGGATTCCAAATCCTAAGGCTAACGTAGAGGGTCCAAGTACCCAATAATTAGGTACATGGGGTTTGGGTAGTAGTAAAATGATAGTACAGGTTTTGGGTAATGATAGGGCAATGCTTTCTTGCACGTCCATTGAGTCAAGAATCTGAATTCCAACTGGAAGTCTCCTAAAAAGCCTACCCAGACCCTCCTATTTAGTTCCTATTTGGGTAGTATATTATAATCCCTTACCAAAAAACCATATTGGGTAGTATATTATCATCCCTTACCAAGATACCATATTGGGTAGTATATTATTACCCCTTACCTAAAAGCCATAACAGACCTAAAAAGGAACTACATTAAAGCCCTTGCGTCAACCATGCATAGTCACAAGCCTGTCGGGCATTTTTTTGGTACGCGGCCACCCCACAACCGTATAGCCCGTGCCCTACAGCACAGCCCTAAGTCCCAAAATCCTAAAGTGGCCGTAAACCTAAACATTTAAGGCCACAAGCATACCCTGAAGCCTAAAACCTCCAAACCCAAAGAACCTTGGGCATCTCAAACTTGTAAACACGGGCCACAAACCCCAGAAACCTCATGAACCCCCCATAAAGCCCTTACGCCCCAATCAGCACCAGAAAACCCATCTACGCCACAAACACTAAACCCCCAGCGGAGGAAGCTGTGGATCGGAAAACTGCATCGTGGCCTGGACGAGATGGATGCAGCAAGGATGAATGGCGCACCCTGGCAGCCTGCATGTTTACCGGTAGCCCACTTGCCTACACTCTTACGGTCATACATATCAAGAACGAGGTGACCCTAAGAGTCCAAGTACTCAATACTGAAACCTGTACTACAATTAGTATCAATAAATCTAAGTACCTATTTATTTAGCACTCAGACCCTTTGGGTGCTTGCTTTGGGAATCATGTTATTATATGTTATTCAGGTGTACCTCTTGCAGAGACATCAGATGACATGCGGTGATTGTTGTGCAGTGTCACAAGAAGAGCTTCATCAAGCTTGCAAAGCTCTTCATCCTCGCAAATTACGCACCTATCCAGCATCGGGGCGCGTGGCCTATGCATTCATGTATTGATGTACCGTTCATGCGGCACACGTTATGGCTTCTACGTCTCTACACTTAGCGTGGCCTCTCTGTCTGACAGGTGCTATGTTGCCGCTGTGCTTGCTTTTTGAAGTGTACTGAAGCACCGAACTCTTACATATCAGGCGCTGCGTGCCATGGTCTTCGGCACTTAAGCTCAGAAGTTTCAGATATGTGGACCTTCAGCGGCAGTAAGCGCGCTCACAACATGTTATGTAGTAAACCCTAAACCCTACACCCAGAAGGTTTGTTTAGCTGTGTATCTGCAGCAAAGCAACCTGATCCTAGGGCCAAGCTGCACTGAGTCCTAAGAAGTCATCTGCATCATGTTCTAACATGAGTAAAGGTAATCATAGTAGCAATAGTAATGATAGTGCATGGTTAATCAGGAATGGAATGGCACAGACAGTACTTTACAAGCCTTATGCCCTCGTTTGCACGGAGCGCATTTGGCGTCATCGGGAGAGTATGTGAGCTTGAGTGTTATGGGAAGAAGTACGCTGTTGACAGGACGGTCGTGGGGAAATCAGTAGAGTAGCACCTTAAATTGGATTATTACAATTCTTGACACAGAGTAAGATTGCGTCATCCTGTTGCTGTAGTATTCCTCAAGCAGAACACAACTTTGCTTGTCTCAGCCATCGCAAGCACTCACTCGGGAGTCGTAGCTGGGCCTCATTTCGCCTTTAAACCACCAAGTTTCTGCTCTGAAAAGATGGTATGTATAGATCCCAGGTGAGCTATAGTCTAAACT
>CAJNIZ010042992.1:22433-38237 GCA_905231905.1 Symbiodinium pilosum
GTTTAGACTATAGCTCAGGTAGCCTCCAGACGCGGTTTGAGGTCTAGGGTTTAGGGGCTTACTTGGGAGGGTCAGAGGGACTTAGTGAGTAGGTTAAGACTGGGGATCAGTGGGGTTACTATATGGTTTATAGGAGTTATTAGTATCCTTACTAAGACGTTCCAAACACACAAAATGATGGTCCATATACCCCATGTTTGGCGGGACTAGAGGCTGTTGTCACAAATATTTAGTAGGGCTAGGTATCCTTTTCAAGGTTGGGTACTGCCCCTACTATGGAGCAGCCCTCTAAAATCAAAATTTGCAGTCACATCCTGGAATACCCGTAGCCAGAGTGCTGAAGATAAACCCTGTTCGACCATGTAGGCTCCTAAGGCCTAAACCTTAAGCTCTACGTAAAAACATCTGACAACCCTATAACCGCAGAAACAGGGTGAAGGCAGTATCCAAAATATTTGACCCGCCCCCCCCCCACCCTAAACCCTAAACCCTAAACCAAGTTCAAGGCAAAGATGGCCCTGTCAACCTTCTTGAAGAAGCTGTGCCCAAAGGCTTGGAACTGATGTGGGGGGTTTCCAAAAGTGGAATACCTCAAGGAAGTAACCGTATTTTGGGTCCCTGAGTTTTGAAAACTTCCATGAAGTCTCTCCTGCAGTTATATACACCCCACCACCCCTAACAACTAACTATCGCACACACACACACACATTACCCAGGTAGTGCAACTGTGTCTTGGCAACATAGCCATGGGTGGGGGGAGGTGGAGACTTTGGCACTAGGTGGAGGGATTCAATCATTCGGCACGCAAAGCCTCCGATACAGTACCATTGCCTGGTTTCTAGTCGGCATTCTAGCCCAAAAGCACTACCAAACGCACGAAACGACTACTTTGGAGGCTCCAGGGGGGCATTCGCTTTGCACATGCTATTTGGATTTAAGTTTCCACGTAGAATTCCAGAGTGCGAATTGCAGTTGCCTTCGAGTAGAGGAGGGAGATCTGCCAGGGTTTGATGAGTTGCCAGGACAACTGTCACGACCACCACAAACATGATCGCAGATGTGGATCCCCGCCCCCTCGCAAAGGGTGCAACTGCTGCTTTAAAGCAATTAGCCGAACAGTAGCCAGGGCCAGGCCAACAGGGAGCCAAGCGTGGTTCCACAAGTACGGGCATTGCAAGGAAATGCTGTGATTTATACTACTTTTCCGTGCTGGGTCCTGAGGTCGGGGATACGCATGTTCCAAGTTTCTGGCTGCTACTGCATGCAGTTGACAACACGCTTGGAAGACATGGCAAGGAAAATTGGCTTCATATGTACTACAGTCTAAAAGGGGGTATATAGGGGATTGTATAGGGGAGTATCACAAGGGTTGGGGGGGATTTGGAGTTTAGACTATAGCTCATATTGTCCTGTGCCTCTGTGGTTCGCTCTACCAGAGCTCAGTATCTCAAGCCCAAACAGGTGCGTCCCCGGACCCTTTAGGAAACCCACACTGCAAGGCCACGCGCCGCCCTCAAACCTTAATCCCAAACCCAGAACCTGAACCCGAATTCCTCGAACCATAAAACTCCAAAAGTTGAGCATGACCAATCCTAAGCCATAAAGCCACAAAACGCCTGAACCCTAAACCTTCAAACCTAAACCCCGAATCCAAGATCTGAAGCTTCAATCTTGAACCATAAGGCCCTAAACCTTGGGCCCACGACCCTGAGCCCCAAGCCCTGAAACATCGATCCTGATTTCTGAGCCCCAAGCCCTCAACTAAAAGAAAAGAAACAAAGTGAACCCTAAAGCCTCAATCTTAAAGCCCTAAAGTTTTGCGCGTTTCAGACAAGAGCTGTGTAGGCTGCACCGCGACATCTTCGCATGTTCCACAGCTGGCTGAAGGACGCTCATTTTTAAGGGTTGCAGGTTCAGGGGCAATTATAGAGAGGGGTTGTGAGTAGCGTATATTAGCCTGCTGAAAGCTTACTTATGATTACCCATGTAGTGTTTCGGACGCTCATGCTATGTGGTGCCATGTGGCATGGCAGCATCTTATTGCTCAAAGCCTACCGGTTCAGGGTTGAGGGTTGAGCCCGCATAAGATTTTTATAGTATGTTGAGGTGCGCAAGACACCTAGTCTTTGAAACAGCTTTATTGCAGTTTCCATTTATGAGTGGAAGCCCTAAACCCCTAAACCCTAAACCCTAAACTCCAGTGTAGACCCAGCAATATTAAAATCCTTATTGCAGGGAACTCCCAAGATGATGCCCCTATAGGGTTTAGGGTTTAGGGAAACCCTAAACGCTAGACATCCCTATATATGTACTACAGTCTAAACTCCTCAAAGGGGGTTATATAGGGGATTACATTGGGGATTACTATATGGGGCTATTAAGGGGGATACTAGGAGTTTAGACAATGGCTCATATAACCCCTTTCGAACCCCTGGAACCCCCAACAGGCAACCCTAGTTCTGGAAAAACCCATACGCGTAAGAGCTGCAAGCCTAAAACCACAGAGCCTGCACTGCACCTTGAGTCAGTCACGGTTTAGGGTTTAGGATGTACGTGTAGCCCGGATTGCTAGTTGACTCAGTTTGATGGGTTGTACCTAGTATTTGGGGGGAAGACTATATACGAAGCTGTATGTAATGAAGGTTACAGCTAGGGTCTAAGCAACTCCAACGGGTAGGCGGAGCCCCTTTTCCCTGCGTATGCCTATACATAAGCCGATGATCCTTTGAAAGGAACCTTATCAATGGGTACATGGCCCCTTTACAGTTGGATTCCTGAAGGAGTACGAACACATGGATGAATTGCGAGCGTCGCTGGCAAGGCTTGCCCCCTGCAGGGGTGTTGAAAGAAACTGAAAAGTTCAGGGCTAATGCTTTTTCGGCTACGACTTGAAACTATACTTTACCTGTCCCATTGGGCTACATCATCATTCGAATTATGAATTCATGACCCGGCAAGACGCAAACAACAGTTGTTGGTTTCGGAGTTGGGATCCTCATGCCATAACAGTGCAAGTAAGCAACAAACAATAGTTGCTTCATGTTCCAAAACTGATTGAACACTTCGTCTCTGGTACCTAAAGCTGAAACATGTGGGTCCTATAGTATAGGGTCGGTCGGGTAAGACTCAGCAGCATTTACCATAATGACGTCAACCACAGTGAACAAGGTTTACATGTACGTGTGACTAGTCGTGCTGTTCTTCTTAGGCACGTCACCCCTGCTAGGCCTGTTCATTGTCGTTGTCATTATGGACATGTTCTTTGTCAACGTTGTATAGGCAAACTGTTGTAGAGCGAATGCAACTTGGTGTCAGTCTCATTGTGTAGCCGTCGTGCGTGTGCTAGCAGTGCGGCATTTGCTGCTCCAGATGTTGGGGGGGTGTTGCAATACATGGTATCGCTTCTGTCATCAGTACTATCCACTGTGGAAGCGCTAGCCTTCATGTTGCGTTGCTGAAAGTAGCCATGAGCCAGCTTTGTGCTTGAGCTGGCTGATAGAGAAGCAGGCTTTAGGTGTTTGAGATTGGATTAGGCATGGCAGCCTGGCATGCTTTGAAGACCTGCTACCTGCCCACTTAAGGGGTAGTGAAGGATTTATCCTCTGAATTGACACTTTCATGACATCAAAAAGCGGATCTCGATCCGGACCTGCTGTCTTCAGCCCCCCACAACGATTGTGACTGCCCTCCGCCAAATGCTCACAAAATACGCGCTGCCATTGATGAAAACACCCAGCCCCCGAATGATAGACCCTTTCCTGAATTAGGTGTTGATTTCCAAGCTGGTATCCCAACGTTAGCGTTTTGCGTGCTCTCAACTTCATATATCCTGAACCTTCCAGCAGACTCGGAAATCACCACCTTCGCCACAAACATACGCCCAATCCAGACTACTTATAACTGGGTTCATACCCTACTTATAGTTTGGGTAACCCCTATAAGCCCATTTAGGGGGATTATAAGCAGGGTTACAAGCCCAAATATTAGTAGTTCTTAACAGAGTACGTGACTTTGAGGAGTCGTGAGATGATGGCGAAGTTTAAGGTGCTCCGTGGGTGTTCACGGCACAAGGATTTCAATTAAAGCAGAGTTAGTGGGTGTATATGTAACCCAAATACCAATGGTTTTATACAGTTACTAGTTTGGGGGTAGTTTGGGTTACTGGTAGGGATTTGGCAAGTTTCAGTGCTAGAGGTGCGGATCTTGAGTTAGCATAGAGACCGGGGCCCAGGGTGAAAGTAGCATCTTGGATGTAGATACCGGGTTCAAGGGGCTTGGGGTTCAGTGTGCTTCGCATCTCCGCTTCGGGTTCCAAATTCCAACCCGTCCAATCCAAGTTAAGATGAAGCTAGATGCAGACTCTTCTGACGTCCATTGAAGGCACAGCAGTCTTGACAGGGTTCTATGCCAGCTTGTGGAAGGACAGTTTGTGACTCAAATTTCCCCCTGAAGCTTATATTTGGGGTTTCCCAAAATTAGGGATACCTTTCTGGGGGACCCTACGGCAAGGATTATCGTATGTTTGGGTCTATGTTGGGGTACCCCCATTTTGGAAATTACTAGATCCTACAGCCATCAAGTGTCAAGTCTGAAGGATTGGGCATGTAATTTCTCGGATTCTTCTTCGTGCTTCTGGGAAATGAATATGGCTGTTCGTCAAAGAAAGGAGGCCTTGGGGACCCCAGTGATATGTTGGGATTACAAAGCGAGCATGGGAGTCCCCATGCAGGGTTTTATAAGCATTCTTTGGGTGATTCGCTCGCTCATGCATTTGCTCGCTTATGTATGTACGTTTGTTAGGATTATGGCTGTTGCCCGGGCGTGCTGACGCCATGGCGCGTGTGAGTTCTTTGTCGCATCAAATCTGCAAAGAATACCGTTGAAGAAGGAGTCCCAGGAGCTGTTGGATGAGTGTTCCGCATGGCCAGAAGACCCAGCCCAGAGGGTCCATGTACCCAATTCAATAATTAGGTACTTGGGATTTGGGCAGTAGTAATTATAGTACAGGTTTTGGGTAAGTATATCATTATTAGGTACTTGGACCCTAAACCCTACACCCTAAACCCTCAATATCCTTATATACCCCTTTTAAAGGGACCTAATTATTGGGTACTTGGACCCTTAGGGCAGCTTGCCAAAGCATACCGCTTACCGCAAGCGCAGCTGGCAGAAAACCTACCGCAGCCTTCCTCCAAAGCCAGCCGTCGTTTTCGTCCCGGGGTTTGTCTGGTGAGGTAATGTAGGGGCCAAATAGGGTTTAGGGTTTAGGATATAGGGGTCGAAATAGTTACTGAATATTTGTGGTCAGGGTTATGGTTCCATATTCCTTATATAGATATGGTCAATGGTACCTCAAATGGACTTCAAAATTATATTGGTATGAATTCAGGCCCCTGTAGTAGCTCCAAAGACAGTGACTTACTGGGGGTGGTAGGGAGTAAGGAATACAATGCATATGTAATCCCTATATGGTATATTCTCTATCCTTTACAAATCCCTAGTAAGAAGATGATGAGCAAGGCTGAAATGGAGCCGGAGCCACTCCACTGAACATCATAATCTTATCTCCATATAGCCTGCAAGGGTTTAGGGTCCCATTTCTGTCTACTTAATGGCCAATGTCATATCCCCCCTCACAAGCATCAACGTGCAACTTCAGAAGCAAGCCCTCGCGCAGGGATTACGCAATTACGCAGGGTATGTCCTCTAGGTGCACAGCAGACCCATCTTTCTATGTGAAGAGCTTTGATTGAAGCCCATTGGTGGCTGGTGGGGTCGAAGTTCGAGGGTTAGTACCAAAGTTATTTGAGATAATTGTCCAAACCATTTCACCCAACATATGGGTGCACACCCACACACACACAGACACCTCTGCAATTGTTCTTTGCCCTTGAGCCGAGAACCCTAAAGCCTACAATTGTACAACCCCCTTCAACCATAAGCCGTCAGATCCGGAACCCTCCACCCCTCATTTCTACCTGTGACCCCAATGACCTACAGTTTTATGGGTGATACCTACTAATAAAGGGGTACCTACTATTAAACTGTAGGTACTTCGGGTTACAGGTAAACCTGTAGCCATCCCCTAAACCGTCAAAGCCCAAACTAAGGGTATAGGGTTTAGGTGTAGTAGCCTGAAAAGTTTCAAGCGCGAGCTTAGTGTGTTATATTCTCTGTAGAACTATCTTGTAGAGCGCAGTTCTAGGTAACTAGACCAATACATCACAATACCCCTGTGTAAGCAACCCTGTCTCGAATTCAGTTGCCCTGCTTTTTGCTATTTGGCTGTGTAAACCATCAGCATTATAAAAGCCCTGAACCCTAGATTTCCTCATAAACTTGCATCCAGTCCTCATATAACATATATATATATATAAACACGACATGTAGGTATATTCACCTATCTACTCCTATATGAAGCCAATTCCTGAAGCAAGAGGCTTACACAGCAAAACCGCCTCTTCCAGCGAAAATACGTCAGCAACTTCTCGAAGGATCCGCGCTTTTAAGGGTTTAGGGTTCAAGGGTTTAGGATTTAGGGTTTAGGGTTTAGGGCTTACCTGTAACCCCAATTATACCTACAGCTTAATAGTAATTCCCCCTGTTTAGTAGGTAGAAGCCATAAAATTGTAGATAATTGGGGTCACAGGTATGCTTTGTGATTTAGAGTGTAGGATTTACAGGGTTTAAGTGTTTGGATTCATCCGGTTCCGGGTTTGGGTCTCTAGGGTGTATATAGGGTCTAGGCTTCATAGGGTTTAAGGTTCCATAGGTCCTTTAGTGTAGGGAATTCAAGCAGGGGTTCCCTTGGGAACCCCCAGCAATCTATAGGGTTTGTAAGGGGCTGTGGAAGGTCCCTAGTAGGGATTTCATGGGTGCGAGAAGTTCCAGCATCATGATCCTAGCTTCCTTGTATACTTGGTGAGGTAGTACAGGGCCTGAATGACAAGATTCAGGTTTAGGGTTTCGCGTTTGCCCGTATTGCTCCCCAATAATGAAGAACCAAATGGACAGTAACTGGACATGAAATGGATATGCCGGGGTACATCCTGGGCTACAGGGAGAGTTACTGAAATTATGGTCCTAGACCATTTGTATAAGTGTGGTGAAGGGTGTTGTACCTAGCAATCACAGCGGTAAAGCTGACGAAAGATGAAGAGGTGTGGCACAAACCCTGATCCCTAAACCCTGAACCCTGAATCATCCAATCTTTATAAGGCATCCCGGAAGCACCACGAGGTTCCCATGTATTCATCCCAAAGCATCAGGGCCAAAGTATACCATAACCGCACTATGCGCCCCCAGAACCTGCACGACAGTTACGGTTACCTAAATGTTGGCAAGTACTCAAGCCCTAAGGGTCCAAGGACTCAAATAGTAGGGTTTTAGGGCCCAAATACCATTAAGAATGTAGTATTTTGACCCTAAAACCCTATTATTTGGGTCCTTGGACCCTTAGGGAATCTATTTGGTATTTGGACCCTTCGAGAACTATGATTGCAGGGGCGGGCTTCGAAGTTTCAGGTGGCAGATGTTAGGCGGCCTCAGCCCTAAACCCCACCCTCACCCAGAGGGTCCACATATACAATCATTAGGGAATTGGGACCCATAATTCCTTCTATAGTATGGTATGTTGGGGCCTAATTCCCTAATAGTTGTATATATGGACCCTCTGGGTAACCCTAGGTTCAACTCGTAGCGGTTTAGACCTGGACTTAGGGATTTTTTGGGGTTTTGGGGCCTGGGCATGTCCCTGAGGATCCGAGTATCTGAAAAGAGTGTGTATATATATATATATGGGTTTAAGGTTTAGGGTGTCCCTGAACCCTAAACCCAATACAACACCACTCACTTTGGCCTGTGCTGCAGGACTTGACAGCGGGTCTGGGTCTCCCAGCATGCTCCTGCCTCAGCTTGCGGCCGCTCTTGCATTTAGGCTTGATAAGGTTCCGCATTCTAACGGCCCTCATGCTGCTAGTTGTTCAGCTTGCCATGTCCGCCTTTCGGGTTTAGGGCTCATAGGGTTTGCATTGTTGGTCTTAGGCTTGCAGTTATCATGGTGGGTTTAGGGTTTGGGGTTTAGGGTTGAAGGTTTGGTTTGTTGGCGAGGCCCCTCTCACATTGGAAATCCTTCGCACGATTTTGCTCAAGTTGTCAAACACCCTAACACTAAGTAGCAGGTAGTTACTACAAAGCTGCAGGTAATTGGGGTTGCAGCTAGAGGCATGCTGTTGCAAGCGTCCCCTCTCATTGCTGCAAAAGATTCGGCAATACCAAGATGAAGCCTAAACCCTAACCCCTACTTTTAAGGCCTTAATATTAGGATCCCTGTTATAACCCCTATTAAGGGGAGGGGGTTGTTAATCAGGGGTCTGGATTAAACCTTTGAGCCCAGTTCAGGGATATCAGCAAGATTCAGCAAGCCCCCCGTCCTGCCATGTTCGATCTGAGACCTAATATGGGGATAATAATTGGAGGAATGAAAAGAAAATGGAGACTACTACTTAAGGCCTTTTAGGGTTTAGGGATTTGGGTTGCTGTTAGTTGGGTGCTTTTGTTAACTTGATTGGTGACATTGAATAGCGAAAGCAAAGCACATGTAAGCCCATGCCTTCACAGTGCAGAGCCTTGAAAGCCATTCGGAGATCCTTTCATGGTACCTTAAAGGTGAAAAGTACCTGATAATCATATACTTACCCAAAATCTGTGCTATAATTACTATTACCCAAATCCCAAGTACCTAATTATTGGGTACACGGACCCTAAACCCTAAACCCTATATACCACTATATCCCCCTTTAAAGGGACCTAATTATTGGGTACATGGACCCTCTGGGTTAAGTACCCTGACATTAACTCATCCTAAGCCCTGTGGGGGGGGGGGGGGGGGTGAAGAGCGCGATACCAAGCGGTTTAGGGTTTAGGGTTTAGGGCTTAGGGTTTAGGGTTTAGGGTTTAGGGCCACTGGACTAGCAGCAAGAGGGGGATAGACGGCATAAATAGTCCAGGACTGTCCAGGCTCCTTAGGGTTTAGAGTTTAGGGTTTAGGGTTTAGGGCCCATGCAGCCTCCAAAGGAGCGCATGAGTCGATTTGACAGGCTTTCAACACTATGGCTATGACTATTACCCAGAGGGCCCAAGTACCCAATGATCAGGTACATGGGATTTGGCTAGTAGTAATAACAGTACAGGTTTTGGGTGAGTATATGATTATTAGGTACTCGGACCCTTAACCTTAAATATCCCTATATACCGTAGTCCACGTACCTAATAATCAGGTCCCTTAAAGGGGGTGTATAATATACCCCCCTTAAGAGGGACCTTATTATTAGGTACTTGGACCCTTAGGGCTAATGTCGCGTTCATTTCATCACCCCCTCGCCCCCCTCCCACCCAAGTTCGGGGCGGGCCAAGCTCGAAACAGGTCTGGATTGTTGTTATTACTGTTATTTCTATGCGTACTGTTGTTACTATTATCAGTATGATTATGATAATTACTATTGGGAAACAGGGGGTCGTAATAAGATCTTGGGGGCCGACCTGAGTTCTCTATCTCTCTCTCTTCGGCCGCCATCGTTTGGTCCTTGACATTTCTCATGATTGCAGGCTTGGAGGACGGGCTCGTGGCTACAGCGCGATTTGGCTAGCAACTGATTCGGCTTGATTGACCGTGGGCACCATGCCTTTGTAGTAACTTGGGGGTGCTGCATCGCAAGTCTTAGTGGCAATAGCAGAAGCAGGGCCATGATACAAAGTGTAATCCCCGAATGTATCCCTGCGCATCGGGACCGATTGCACAATTGGTAGGCTCTAGTCAGCAAAGAAGTGTGAGCCCAGAACACAAACTCGCAACCCCTAAACCCGAACCCCTCAACCCTACACCCTACTCCGCTCCCCAGCTCAACGCCGTATCTCTGAATGAGGCGGTCGGAGAGCGGGCTTTAGCTTCCCCACCCCCTCATAGTATAAGGACCCTACGGCTATCACAGAATTAGTTTTACTGGGGTCCTAACATGAGGGGTTGGGTTACCCACAATTCCCTTATTAGCGAGGCCACCCCAGTTAAAGAAGCTACCTAGCTTTTGCGACTTTTCGTTATATGCGGGTTGAGGGTGCAGTGCAGGGTTTAGAGCGCTGGGTGTTCAGGATTTGGACGTAGGGACTTGGGCTGTAGCGTTAAGTGCTGAATGATTACAACTGGATTTATCTGCTGTGGCAGGCAAGAGTAGCTTCTTTTTTACTGAAGCAGAAATTACTTTTGGAGCGTGAAATGGGTTTGTGAGTAAAGGTAGCTCAAAGGCTGGCAAAACAAAAGCAACAACAGCAAGGCCAATAGTCATGAACCTCTGCTCATAGCAAGAAGACTGCAAACATAGCTGTCTCGCATATGTTGCCATACATCTTCGTCGTCGACCCTTTGACTGAAAACGAATGCTCAAACCTGATCAGATCTACATCCTGTGCCCAACCCCTACAAGCCCTAAATCCCTAAACCCCGAAACCCTAAACCCCCAAACCCTAAACCCTCCCTGAACCCTAAACCCCTATTAAACCCTTAGCCTAAGCCCCTGAACCCCTGAAACCTAACCCCTAACCCCTAACCTTTAAACTCCTGAAACCACTTGATCTCCCACCTTATATGACCTATATACCCAGACCCTCCTACGGAGTTCCTTTTTGTGTCGTATATTTCCATCCCCTACCAAAAAGAAGACATAGCAAACCCAAAAACAAACTACATGGGATCTCCACATTAGGGTCTACCTAAACCCTAAACGTAGGTAAAATAATGGTCCAGAACCCCGAAATATAGCCCAAAAGGCGATTATTCTACATACATTGGGGGTTCAGGTAGGGGTCTAGGGTTCAGGGTTGAGGGGTTGGGGGGTTTCGGGTTTAGGGGTGGGATGTCTTAAGTAGACCTAAACCCTAAACCCTACACACCCCCATATGAGACCCTAGATACCTTACTGTAGTTTCAATGTTCTTCTCAAATTCCTATACATACCGAAAAAGCCCTAAAATCCCAAATCAACCTGCTTGTTTCATCTCTTCCTAGACCCCTAAACCCTAAACCCTAAACCCTGACCCTAAACCCTAAACGCTTTGGCAAACCCAGGGACAAGAGGAGATTCAAGGACCGCAGGGTTTACGGTTGCGAGTTTAGGGTTTGGGGTTGAGGGTTTAGGGTTCAGAACTTAGGGTTCATGGCTTGGGGGGTGGGGTGAAAGGACATCCGCTATCTCACGCAACTGGGGTCCTAAACCCTAAACCCTAAACAGCCCAATTATTTGTATTCGTTTGTGTTTGGGCATTACATACTGTACTTGACGGGTGCAGGAGGGCTTTGCGGGTGTTGAACTAGATCTAGTTCGCCTAGGGATCATACCCTAAGGGTCCAAGGACCCAAATAATAGCGTCTTAGGGCCCAAATACCAATAATTTTGTAACATTTGGGCCCTAAAGCCCTATTATTTGGGTCCTTGGACCCTTAGGGATAGATTTCAGGCGTGGGCTTGAGCCTCGGAGTTTGAGTTTGATCCCGACAGAGCATCAGTTCCTTCGTAAGATAAGCATGTGCTATTGTTACTTGGGGCTCCCTGCTCATTCCTTTGTAAGATAAGCATGTCCCATTGCTACTTGGGGTTTGTGCTATTGTTACCTGGGGTTCTTTGCTCTTCAATCATTTCGATTGCAATCATTTCGATTGTTTGGAGCCCTCTAGTAGCTTGGCTGTTGCTAACAGGAGCTTACAGCTTGGTGGACCTCGCTACAAGTAACTTGCATAGGGGGACTTAGTAAGTAGGTTAATAAAGGGAAACATAGAGCTACTATATGGGCTATAGGGGTACCTGGGCCACCAAAGTAGGTAAAACAATGGCCCAAAACCTCTGAATATAGCCCCAAAGGCCGCTATGCTACATACTTTTGGGGGTCCAGGCAATCCTTAAGAGCAACCAAATCTCACGCATGGGTAGGCTTGCTCTTGGTTTGTTGCCTTTTTGCCTCTAAAGCCCAGGATTCTTTGAAAGACACAGGGTTTAGGGTTTTGGGTTTGGAAACTCAAGCCTTTGGGGCAAAGTACATGGTCTCGAAGTACTACCCACAGGGCGCCGCCCACCCATGAACCTGCCCCAAAGCTTTGCCAGCAAAGGCTCTTTTTGCATAGCCCAACAAGACCGTGAGTCCAGCGAGGTATGAGCAGGAATATGGTAAGTAGTCTCGCTGCTCAGTTGCATTAGCTGCTTCGTCGCTAAAACACAAGATCTTAAACCCAAAGCCTCACCCTCACCCTGGGGCTCCATGTCTATAAATAATACCTACATTGGGCCCCAAAGTGTATAACCCTGAGGGTCCAAGTACCCAATAATCATATACTTACCCAAAACCTGCAGTATAATTTCTATTACCCAAATCCCAAGTACCTAATTATTGGGTACATGGACCCTCTGGGGAAGTATAACTATAACCTACATTGGGCTATTTGGAGCCTTGGGGTCATTACCGCCTCATCGGGCCTTTGAGCTCGCGTAGACCTCCACCCAGCAAGACTGTTATGGGGAATGTATGCCCTGAACCCCCCAAAGTATGTAGAATAATGGCCTTTTGGGCTATATTTCGGGTTCTGGGCTATTATTTTACCTACCTTTAGGGTGTAGGGAGGACCCTATCAGTGGAAAAGACCATTCTCAATACGGGGGCTTAACTTAGCCTTTACCTTTGTGGGCAAGATTGGGGCAAGGCATGCTTCGAGGGGACTGCTTTTGTGTTCTGCAGTGACATTCCCATATTCGGCAACCAAGCCTGGCAATCTTGAAATGCTCATTGAGCTGATCCACTTGGAGGCGGAAGTGCGTACAGCTTCACGTGATGGCTACACGGTTGTTTGATTCGCTGTCTCTGTGGCACATCATGAGCTTGCAGCTATGCTGGTGCACTATGGGGCAAAATTTCAGGGGCGCGCGCCGCCAAGGGCTGGAGCTCTATTCCCGCTCGCCCTGGAAGAACAGGCCTACTTGGAGGCCCATGTGAGTAGTACTTTATTTAGGGATACGATGGTACCCAATATAGAGTAAGACTATATCCTCCTTTTGGGTATAGTATTTTATATAAGGAATATAATCTTACTAGGCTCAAACATTATAACCCCTATAATCCCCGATATAATCCTAGTTTGCATTTAATGTTCCATTTTCTTTTCCAGTTGATTCTCCATTATTAAGGGTTCAACCACGAAAAAAAAACACTACTCATGTGGGGAGTCTGAAGCATACCCAAGGGCTCCAATGTCGTTCCTTTTGGGGTTTGTTATGGGTTCTTTGGTAAGGGATTATAATATACTACCCAAAAAGCTCCAAAGTATGTAGAATAATTGCCTTTTGGGCTATATTTAGTGGATTTGGGCCATTATTTTACCTACTTTGGGGCTTTAGGTAGTAGTAACTTAGTGGATCACATCCTGGGAAGCAAGTTTTAGGCGATTTCCACAGCCCAGGGAGTCGCAGGCATGTGTGCCATGTCAGTTACGGTCGAGTAGGAGCAAAGGAGCAAAGCTAGTAGATCATAGGCTTTGTGACAAGTTAGCTCAGGTGCATTAATGCTTGTATTTTCCGTTCGGTTGCCGCGTAGAGCTAGACTGGACTTTCCCTGGGGCTCCATGTCTATAAATGATACTTACATTGGGCCCCAATGTCTATAAATAGTACCTACATTGGGCCATTTGGAGCCCTAGGGTTTTGCCAGTTTAAAACAAGGGACCGAGCTTTTATAAGAATTCCCGGGATATTGTAATGCCTGGGTCCTTGCGACTCAAGGCCCTTTGCTTTGAGAAAGTTACCCAGAGGGTCCAAGTACCCAATAATTAGGTCCCTTTAAAGGGAATATAGGGGTATATAGGGTTTAGGGTTTAGGGTGTAGGGTTTTGGGGTCCATGTACTCAATAATTAGGTACTTGGGATTTTGGTACTAGTAACTGTAGTACAGGTTTTGGGTAAGTATATGAATATTAGGTACTTGGACCCTTAGGGTTACCTTAAACCCGAATAATCCCTCAGAGCCTAAACCGTGTCAGATGGTCAAACTGCTGATTTTCGCAGGGGCTCTTTGCCAGCTTGACAAAGACGACTTCCTTGCCATGGGCTCAGTCTCCATCGGGATGGTTGTGGGAAATCACGGGTCAGGTCAGTTTAGGGAGCTACCTGTAATGAAGGTCTTAACATCATCATAGTTTGACCATGAAAGAAAACCCTCACTTCCAGTGACATCACAGTGCTGCTGGGGACAGTGCTTCGTTGGTCATGGTGCGTGCTTCAATCTTGCTATCTTCATACCACGCGTGTAACTACCATACAAAACGATTCTTGCCTTCTGTCTGCGCACACCGCGAATCCGGAACTGAGCTTCAAGTTGCATGGTATTTGGACATATGTGAGTATAGGGGGTCCTCCGCCTTGTACCACCTCCGTGTGGGAAAGCTTGCAACTATATCAGGGCTTGAAGTTGGGGCCTTCGGACAGCCTGGTTCTGTCAAAGGGACGGATCGCTATGTTGTTGTGTACTGGGTGAACAACGAACTGCAATCCGGGGCCGAGTCGCCTGGCAGCCCAGCGCTTCAAAACGAACTCTAACCAACTTCAAGTGAAATGTGTATTCTAGCTTTCAACGTTGAAAGCCTGCTTGAACTGCTCTTGCCGTCGATGCTACTGTGCTGTCGCTTCTTTCGACCGCGATGACGACAACCGTGACGACCAGACGCCGGCAGAAGGTAGGAAGGTGACCAAGAGGATGAAGAAGGGCAGAATGAGCAGAAGAAGGACAAAACAGGAACAGGAGGACTAAACGAGAAGGATTGCAGTTGCATGCAAATGGTGTGTTTGCCGCTCCGGCTCCCACCTCTGTTATTGTGACTTCTGCTGGGGAATCCCAGGTTGTAACTATAACTACACAGCAGACTGGAATAACACCATCCTCACACGGCTACCACAGGTGGCTGCACGCTTCCGCCCGGGTCACCGCCACCACCACCTGCTTGCGCCCCCCATTGCTACCGAAAGTGGTAGGAGGCTCCATTCGCATTTATGATGCCAAATTGTCGTAGGCTGTAAATTAGAGTGCTGTTAGCCTTTCTTCCATCAGTGGCCTGTGCCCGTCGGAATTTCCGGAGCGGTTTTCGGTAAGGATTCATATAGACCGGAAGGCCCGAACCAAGTATTTTGTATAGACTGCGAGCCCCAGGTTTACAGAACCTTTCAACAGGCCTTGTTATGACTTTGGTCCGACATTTATTAATTCTTTCTGCCAAGAAGCTGTACATTCCACAATATTCCACATGCTCCTCTTTGGCCATACTCTGGGACTACCCAGATTTGCCCATGCTGCCGCCGATCTAATACACACAAATAGGATCCGTGTGCTCTACATGCACCAGCGTTTGTTACTGCCCTGCTAATACGTCAGTATTGGCTGTGGTACGCTGTTGCTAAGCCCCACCTGCAACTTCAGTTGCCTACAGTGTCGTGGGCTCCGCCTACTTATTAGGGTTTAGGGTTTAGGGTTTAGGGTTTAGGGACAGTTGAACTGTGAGCACTTTCGGGCTTCAGCTAATCAGCTAATCCTGCTCAGGAGAGGATGTGTCCCATTGAGTTCCGAGCCCATGCTGGCCATACCAAGGCCTCAGTGCCAGCTTTCTTGAAGCTTCATGAGCTATAGTCTAAACTCCTTAAAGGGAGATATATAGGGGATTATATAGGGTCTACTACAGAGCTTATTAAGGGGGATACTAGGAGTTTAGACTATGGTTCTCAT
>CAJNIZ010042992.1:48058-59536 GCA_905231905.1 Symbiodinium pilosum
GACCCCCAGAAAACAGAAACTAGGGAGCCTAAAACCTCAACCCGAAACCGAATATGGGCCCTCAGCATCATACAGTTTTGAGGTTTTTGTGGGTTGACTTGCAAGGGATGGTCGGGCTCTGCCAAGACCCCAAATTCGAAACACATTATAGCGGTTATAGAAGGCCTCCAATCATTACCCCGGATCCTCAATAAGGGGCCACAAAACATAATATAGAGGGCCTTTGCATTGAAGGAGGCGCACCATCACTAACCCTAAGGGTCCAAGTATTTCATAATCATATATTCAATTACCCCAAACCTGTACCATAATTACTATTACCCAAATCCCAAGTACCTAATTCTTGGGTACATGGACCCTTTGTGTAAGGAATCTACAAGCTACAGGGATTATTTTGAAAAACTCCCATACGAGCAGGCTCGTATGCTTGTACGCCGCAGCGTTTTTTTTTTTCTCCCGGGCAGCTTGGGAACCCTAAACCCTAACCCTGGGGCTCCATGTCTATAAATAATACCTACATTGGGCCCCAATGTCTATAAATAGTACCTACATTGGGCCATTTGGAGCCGTAGGGTAATCCTGAACCCTAGGAAATTGAAATCAGATTTCTGAAGGCCAGCTCTTCTAAAGCCCGCGCAGAAATTCTATCACCCTAAGGGTCCATGTACCCAATAATTAGGTACTTGGGATTTGGGTAGTAGTAATTATAGTATAGTTTTGGGTAAGTATATGGATATTAGGTACTTGGACCCTGAGGGTCAATGAAGCCTTACACCGAACGCTAAGGCCTCAAAACCTTCGCTTCGCGCTTACGGCCTGCATCCCATCCAAAGCCTAAACTTCATGTCACCCGCCGGAAGGTATAGCTCGATTGTCGGAGGGGCACCGGGCTTGACGCGCGAAGTCTTCCTAAGGAAGATGCCGGGGCACTCAGCAATGGTTTTACCATTGATTGTTCTGTATTGGCAGGAGCGCAGAAGCGCTGGTCATAGTTGATAATGGAAACAATGGCAACCGTAGCAGCGCTGGCCGCACCAGCAGTAGCACGGTGCAACGAAAAGCAATTATGAGCATAGCAGTGTTCGAGTCAAGTGTAGAGCGTTCAACAACCCTCTAGAGAGTTTGGGTCGTACCGCTTGATTGCTCATTTCGCAGAATTCGACGGACGCCATACACTCCGCACCACGGCTGCATCCACGGAAGTTCCTGAACAAAAGAGCTGCCCTTGAAGAATGCATAGTACATGCAGTTATCCTCCCTTCTGAACCATTGCTTAGATTGTCTTTTTCGAGAAGCCCTCGCATATGGACTTGCGTTGCAGTTTGGCTTTTCAATGCCCATAGGCTAGGACATTTGGCAGTTGATGTTGGGCAGTTTTACAAGGCCAAGCATCAACTTGGCTGTGGTGAATGCGTATACGTACCTCACCCTAAGGGTCCAAGGACCCAAATAATAGGGTTTTTATGGCCCAATTACTATGTTGTTAATGGTATTTGGGTCCTAAAACCCTATCATTTGAGTCTTTGGGCCCCTCGGGTCAAGAATCCTGGTGAGTGCAGAAATGGGAGGGGTCCATGTGGGAGACCACAAGTCTTTAGGTTTTAGAGCTGACTGTTTAAAGATACCGTGTATCTTTGGAGTATCTGAACGCTGAAGCTCGACCAGTCTTGTGACCGTGCTTCGCATACATTCTTGAAAGCCTTTTCTCTTGTTGGGTGGAAAGTCTTTAAATCCCGCTCTGAGTTTGCAGGGCTTCCCAATGCTCTCATTTGCAGTCGACCCTATCTCTAATGATCTGGAGGTGAGTCGGCATGTTAGCTGGTAAACTGAAGATTCCAAGGGGTCAAAGAAGAAGTTACTCCCGGCTCTTTCTGACTGTTGCCCTAGGGATCCAAGTATACAAATAATACTTACATTGGGCCCTAAACCCTAAACCCTAAAGTTTGTAAATATTACCTACATTGGGCTATTTGGATCCTTAGGGCTGCTTAAGGAGGAGCGCAGGAGTGAATCTACTCCAGGGTCATAGGGATCCAAACCCTAAACTTAAAACCCTGAAGCCTAGAAACCCCAAACCCGACCCCCTCATAAGCCCCCCCCAAACCCTAAACCCTAAACCCCTTCAGTGCCAACATGCAACGCCGAGGTGCGAACTCAGCAACTGCCGAATGCGAAAGTACTGGGCTCGCTGATCTCCTCATTGGAGAGCCACACTTTCCAGGTTCTGCGAAATCTGCGTCTTTGATGCAGGGAAATGCAAATCTAGAAGTTCCTGAATGTTCAGAAGGTTCATTATTACGTGTGAGGTGTGGTATACGTATCAGGAAGCAAAGCAGGGCCTAGCAAACGCTCCAAGACGGTTTAGGGTTTAGGGTTTTGATAACCACCCATGTCCTTGAAAGTAATAATGATTGACAGGGAGACAGAAGTTCCTGGGATACAAGGATTATAGGCATTTATGTTCCGAACCCTCAACCGTATAGCCCCCAAAACCCTAGACCCTTTAACCCATCCCCTGCGCCCTAAACTCACAGCACTCAACCCTAAGCTGCAAGACTCCAAGCCCTAAACCCCCTACACTTTAGCCAAACGGTCCGGGTAGCCAATGATCATATTCTTGCCCAAAACCTCTGCCACGACCACTGACACCCAAATCCTGAGTCCCTAAACATTGGATACTTGGACCCCTAGGTTAGGATGTTGCAGCGCTTGCAAGATAGGGCTCAGCAACCAGGCCCGGAAAACAACAAACATCAGGCTAAGATTCAGGGAGGGTTTGCTAAGATTCAAGGAGGGTTTTGGGCTCCCTCAGGTTGTGTTATTCTTGGCTTGCCTTGTGTTCTGATGTGCGTTATTTCTTGAAGATATTGCCTATATAACTCCGAAAATGGACGCCCATAGCTGCCCTGCCCTGTAATCCCCATGCATCCCTATGCTCCCTGAGACCCCCGGGTCTAAGGTTCAGGGTTTAGTAGCCCCCCCCCCCCTCCCCGGATTATGGTGTATATTGAGTTCTTACTGTAATATACCCAAAGTCATATTCTATCTGGGACTCTAGCCTTAGGATCAGATGGGTGGATGAATCCACTGCGCCCTGGTGCCCCAGCTGTGAAATTGGAACTCCTCCCTGATTCGTAGCAGGGTAAACCAACAATAGGGTTTTAGGGCCCAAACACCGTATAATAGTATAGTATGTGGGTCCTGAAGCCCTATTATTTGGGTCCTTGGACCCTTAGGATAACCCAGAGGCTCCATGTAGCGATATTGTACAAACTTGGGCCCTAAAGTTGTTATATGGGAACCCCTTTGAGCACTAAGTATATACTATATAGCTGCATGGAGCCTTTGGGTAATGGCTGGATTATCGGGACTACCATTGATCTAGCCGGATGCCCAGCCCCATTAATGGTGGATGGTTTTGAATGACAGCTAGATCTGCAGCTTCGTTGTTTGCCACCTGTCCCAATCACTGTGAGACACGCGGGCAAATTCAACTACGCGGACTTTGCTCCCTGGAAAGCGCGTTAATGGGCACGTTAACTTGCCGATGTTCGGCCAAGGCCGGAATCTATCCAAGATGCGTGGTGCTGATGTTGATCTCCATGGCTTCTGAAGTGGACTCCGGTCCCCTCTCTCCTCTTTCAGTAGCTATGGAGTGCTTTTGAAATGGGGGCTGTCAATCCTGTGAAGACTGCCAGCTTCTAGGAAGCACGCTTAGGTTCACTGTAGAGAAGGATACTGGTTCCAAGCCAAGCACCATTTATCCATTTCTGCCATATCTGCGTGTGTATATTATGTGTATATTATATACATATATATGTATATATGTATACACAGAGAGAGAGAGAGAGAGAGAGAGAGAGAGGGAGAGAGCGAGTGAGAGAAATTCATTGACCTAACCAACAATCACACAAAACCTAAACACTAAACCCCAATTAAGCCTGAACCTTGTGGCTGGCACAACATCTCACACCTGCAAACCTTCTTAATGCATGGATCTTAGAATCTTTAGCGCAGCCTGGCGCCTACAGGGTTTAGGATGTATATTTGGTTTAGCATATAGCGTTACAGGGTTCAGGTATTAGCTTCGATCCGGAAGCTATTCTTTGGGGGTTTGCGAAGAAGGTTACATGTTGCAACAGCACATGTACTCTAGACCCTAGGCCCTATGCACCCTAAGCCCACCCCGAGCCTCGTTGCTGACGTTGCCGATTTCCGTCTTAAAGTTGGGGTTCAAATTTATACGGACTACAGTACCCTGAAGCTCCAAGTCTTAAAATACTACCTACATTGGGTCCCAATGTCAATACATGAGCATGTATATATATATATATGTAGTACTTGCATTTGGCCAAGATGTCTTTACGTAGCTAGAATTTGCTCTTTGAAAATAACTTGCCTTCTAGGGGTCACCAGCTTCTGCAGAAGCCCGATAATCCCCATACATTGGCTCTTTTGTGTTTTCTTACATAATGTACCCCCGCAACCCATATTCTAATGATTTATGCCCCCACATTACACGACCGTCTACTTCTACAGAAGCCAACCTTCCATGCCAATGCCGACGTTATTTTCAATTTGACTTTCCAAAGCTCTCCACTATTCACATTTATTTTAGGCCTCTAGACCCCTACTCCTTACATATCCCTGTATACTGCTACGTTATCCTTCTGATCCTGTTTTTTATCCCTAGGTGCCCCCCGCCCCCCCATCCTAAGGCCCTAAAGGTTTAGGGTCTAGGGTTTAGGGTTTAACCCTAAACCCTAAACCCTAAGGTTCACTGCCAGGGGTAGTACAAAGTAGAGCTCCTGACAGCATGGGCGTCTTCCAGGTATGCCCAAAAGCGTGTAGTCATCCCAGGGGATGCAGAGGAGTTTAAGGTTTGGGTTTAGGGTTTAGGGTTTAGGGTTTAGGGCTTCGTTTGTTTAATCATCCGTGTGCGATCTAGTTTGGGATGACCGCACGCATAAGCGGGATTGGCATCCAGCTGGGGTCCAAACGCCTTCATTGCAGCAACATAGCGCACATATTCCCAGTGCTATTAACACCATTAATAATATCACTAATAGTATTATTATTATTATTGTTACCACCTTTGGAAATATTACTACTTTCAGTATTGCTTGTAATTTTACAAGTATTACTAACACTATAAGTATGATTACCACTTTTATTATACCTACTACTTTCATTAGTACTAAAGCTGCAACTACCAACCCAGACCTTTTTCTACCCTCTATATACCCCAAATACCCACTATTGGGGACCATATACCCTCTTTAAGGGTACAAGGACGACCCTTAACCGTAATATTTTGGTTTCAAAGGAAAGTTCCAGTGCGGTCCTCAGTCTAGGGCAGTCGTAGAAGTTGGATAGCTTGAAGATGTAGTTTGGGGTTTAGGATTTAGGGTTATAGTCCCCCTTAAGTAGATGGAATATGGGGTATATGGGGATCTTATCATAATATACCCATAGCCATATTCTATCTACTTAAGGGGGATTATAGCCTAGTAGCGATCCAGCGTCATCTAGGGAGTTGCAGCCCAAAGCGACTAGTTTTGTAGGGTTTAGGGTCTGACCTAGGTTCCACGTAACGCCCTAGTCAAGCTAGCTTGCTCATCTTTATACCCGATTCCCCCTGTAATCAAAGACGTCCCCCCGGCTACCCAACAAAATCGTTCTAAATCGTCGACCATAAGCAAAAAAAATATATATATATATAGATAGAGTATATATAGCAGTTTCCAGCTTCTTTTGCCATTACCCCTAGGTAACCCCTATATAACTCTGAAATTTCCGTGTTCTTCTCCATTATTTCAAATACAACGCTTATATAAGCCTATACGGTTCTTTGTAAGGATAGTATAGGACGGGAAGATGGCATACTCATCTACCTCGACCCCATCATGGCCTCAGAAACCAGCAGCTGTCCAATTGGCTTAGGGCTTTGGGTTTAGGACTTATGGTTTAGGGTTTAGGGCTTTTGGCTTTGACTTTGGGGTATGGGGCTTGGGGCTTCCAATGAAGACACGGCTACTTGTAACACCTAATTACGATATTCTTCCATTTCAACCCTGCAATAGCTTAAGCCACCCGTTACTCAGTCCCCGCAATAAAGCCGGCTCATGCGTGACGAAAAATCCTCTAGGCAGCAAAGGTGCATAATCTGGGTGAGCAGGCAAACGTCTTGTATGGCCGGAGGGGGTTAAAGATCTCAAAAGGGGGAAGTGGCTCCTGAGCATGGGACCGGGTCATTGAATAGTTGTACGGCTTGGATTCGCAGTTGCAGTTTAGGATCGGTTTGCCTGACGCCATCAATTCAGTAGCCGATTGCAATAGATTTGGAGGACCGCGAGGTCTTGAAAAAACAAAGGATGGCCTCATGAGACATGTATGACAACCCCGGTTGGAATCTACCATTGGCGATCTAGAAGTGCTTCGGATTTACAGAACATCCCCTAAGGGTCCAAGTACCCAATACTCATACTTACCCAAAATATGTACTATAATTACTATTACCCATATCCCAATTGCATAATTCTCGGGTACTTGGACACTCTGGGTTCATTTCCCCTAGCTGCAGCCTGAATGCCTAAACCCAAACCGTATGAGCTATAGTCTAAACTCCTGAAAGGGGGTTATATAGGGGCTCATATAGGGGAGTATTATAAGGGTTATCATGGGGGATACTAGGAATTTAGACTCTGGCTCATATGTCAGCGGCACGAAGTGCGCTGCCCTAAAGCTGATCCCCGCCTGAACCAAACGTTAAGCATCTGCATGCATCAGCATAGCTTTTCGGTAGGCCGTGCTGAAACCCTATTGCTACATGATATCAACGCCATCTATCCCTAAACCCTATATGGTATCGATGCCATTATAACCCTGAATCTATTCTGACCCGAAACCCCAAACGCAAAGCCATGCGGCGCCAAAAGCCTGCAAGGCGCGAGTTTGTCAGTTTGTAACCCTAAGGGTCCACGTACCCAATAATCATAATATACTTATCCAAAACCTGTACGTACTATAATTACTATTACCCATGTCTCAAGTACCTACTTATTGAGTACTTGGACCCTCTGTGTAATGCCAATCCCACAGCTCTGCTTGCCAAGAGTCCAGACGTCACTGGGCCCAAGGCGTGTTTATGTGCAGCGGAGTGGCAGCGAGCAATCCTGGTATGAGCTACAGGGTTTAGGCCTTGTGGTGCAGGGGTTGGTACGAGTTCATACCTTAGGGTCCACACCCACATTGACATGAAGTTTCCAGAGAAGCTCACTATAGCTCATGCTTTTCAATGGCAAGCTTCCAGGAAGGAGACGTACGATTGTATGGTTAGGGCTTGCCGCACAGTTTACACAGGGGAGGCTCAACCTAATCTTTCCAGCCAATTTTCCGCAAGTCTTTATATAAAACTGCGACCCGCCAATACAGATAATGTAGACCCCTGGTGAAGAAACCCCCTCTCCTTAATAGGGTTTATACTAGGGATCTTGATATTAAGGCCCTTAAAGGAGTGGTTTATTCGTTATGGGTCTACATAACTCCAAAAGAGGGGTTGGGTCAGTAGCTCAGTGCGCAGAAATGTTGCTAAGAGCTTCGCCAGGGCACTCGGGCTGTCCGGAAACTATCTTTAGGGTTTCGGGTTACGGATCTAGGGTTTAGGGTACATTCTTTGGCGAGCAACCGCATCAACGTGATCGCGGTACTTGGTGGAAGTGAGGGTCTTGGCCCATGCATGGCACGCACCAGTTCTATTCCCGCCTAGTAAGAAATTACTGCAGTATAGTAGCATGTTAGTGGATGTTTGTTATTGGCTGGTGGGGTGTGGTTTGCTGTACTACCTAGGGGGGCTGATGTCTGTATAAGAATTCGAGAAACCACGATGTGGGACTATGGTGGCCTTGCATCCCTCCAACGGCAATCGTCGAGAAGTCGCCACAAATGTTTGTGCAGTGGGGCTGCCAGCTTGGTCGTCAACTTCCGCGTTGTTGGGGGTCCGTATGCGACCAAAACTTTCTATTGTTTCAAAACCGAAGAGCGCTCCTGCCGCGAGACCCTAAGGGCCCAATTACACAATACTCATGTACACTCCCCCTTAAGCCTGAACTACCAGTACCAAAATGCCACGTACCCAAGTTCGGAGTACATGGACCCGTAGGGAGGCCCCTCAAAACCCTAAACCCTAAACCCTGAACACGCATGCCCAAGTTGTAGAATCTGTCGTCCGGTAGTCGAGACTCGGTTTAGGTCCTCCAGCAGTCTATAACCCCAAGGGTCCAAGGACCCAAATAATAGGGTTTTAGGGCCCAAATACTCTATTATTCATGGTATTTCCTTGGACCCTTAGGGTTAAGAGCCTTTAGGGCTAAGAGCCTCTACTTTGTTGCTGACAATGGAGCAACTTATGTTGCTTGTGCAAAGAGATGGGCTTCAGGGGAGTGAACCTCAACCCTAAATCATAAAGTAGCTGCCATTCTTCCAGTATGTATATGGTATATGTATATTCTGTCTACAATCATATAGTTTTTGCACTTTTCCATTATGGGTCATGATATATACACATATGCAGATACATATATATATATATGTGGCATGTTTCCATCATCATGGTATCAGTCATAGTCTAAACTCCATAAAGGGAGCTATATAGGGGATGATATCACACTAGGGTTTAGGGTTTAGGGGGGTTATATAGGCGATTATGAAGGGGAGCATTATAGGGAATGTTAGGGGGAATTCTAGGAAGACTATATAGCTCACATTGCAACCGTTGGGGCGTGTAAATGTTGCAGCTGCGACAACGGCTATAAGGAAGTTTGTCCAAACCAGGTGCCTCTTACCTGCTCCAAAGTGACCTCGAAATGGACGTCGGATATCTTACAATCTAGGTTCTGCTCAGCCGGATTCTGCTAGCTTCTGCTTGGAAATGGAAAGCAGCGGTCAGCGAGTTGTGCTAGGTGGCACATTCGCGGTTTCAAGCTCTCCGTCAGGGTATGGATTGGTGGTAGTATTATGGGGTTATACAGGGCTAATGGAAACTACCATGATGGGGTTATATAGGGGTAAGGGAAACTATTATGATGGGGCTATATAGGGGTAATGGAAACTACTATAATGGGGTTATCTAGGGTTCAGGGTTTAGGTTCCAGGGCTGCGTATTTAGAATTCAAGGCCACAGCCGGTAGACATATGAGCTATAGTCTAAACTCCTTAAAGAAGGATAATATAGGGGATTTTATAGAGGACTACTATGGGGGTTATTAAGGGGGATACTAGGAGTTTAGACTACAGCTCATACAGCGTCTTGTTCTGCGTTCTCTCCGTCCAATCTTTCCTTTCTGGACATCGAAGAGCTTGTACAACTTCTGTCAGTGCAAGGGCACATGACGGAGTTGGAAATCAAGATGGCAGGATGGAAGTCTGTAAAAGTGAGTTGCTAGTTGCAAATTCAGGGCCAACTTCTTGTTATTTGGCAACTTGAACCTCCAGGGGAATCCATTTAATTCAGGCTTTAGGGTTTACACAAGGTTCTATTCAAGTTGCCACGCCTCACTATGTAAGTGTTTGAGGTAAATTTCTGGTCCAGGCTTCAGGGTTTTTTAGGGTATGGGATCCATCAATAAAAATCACTCTCCGGTATAGGACGATTATAGACAGGGGGAAGTTCATTAGCAGAGGCGGTGGGCTCATTATGATGGGGTGGCGAAAAATCTAGAGCAATACGCGGGCTACACAGAAGCCAAGCGTGTTGCCATGCCAGCATCGACCAGCGTTTGCCCGCGTTGCGGCCCTCTACTAAGCGAATCAGGAGTGGGAGTTTTCTGAAATAGTCTGAAAGTACGGGTGCTTAAGGAAGAGTGGGAGAGGGGATCCTTGTAACAATCCCCATATTACTCAGTCAATAATAGTCCACAAGCTTATACTCACTTCCCCACTCCTCTTGAGCACCATGAGTATTTGAGAGATCCAGGTTAAGGTCTTTAAGGCGAGATCCCTTACTGGGTTTTCTTCGCGATCTACATGTAGTCCGTGAGCAGCACTCTTAACCCCTTGTAATCATTTTGTTGCGCTTGGCTTGGTTGGGACCAATGTCCTACGGCTTGTCAATGCTTGTAGTACCTTCTGTTTCCTGACTTCGACTGCTATGTAAAGACATGCAGTGGGCAGAGTAGACATGACTAAACTTGGACCTAACATAAGCTCTACAGACTTCTGGGCCCAACGCAGACATCCGTTAATCACCCGAGGGCCCGACCTGCCTATTCATTATCCACGGAAGTGAAACTGAAGCTTAAACCAAGTAGTATGCCGCAGTCACTGGAAATTACTTCCAACCGCCATTAGTGTCTGTCGTAACATGCTTAGTTGCTTACGGAATCTCGGCCCCAGGGATCAAGTGAAGTAGGGTAAGGTTGTGGAGTTGGTGAGCGTACATAGAGTTCCTAAGGTCAATCGTTGTGTGTATATTTTGGGTGTACAAGTAGGGGCGCACCATGAATTGAGATCAGGAGTGGAACCGCAGACTTCCACAAGCCTTCTTCTGCCTCGCCGATCGGCTTCTGCCGCAAAATCTTCCTCAACGTGCGGGCAGTTGCTATTTTTCAAGGGTAGGCCCTATAGGTTTGAGGGGCTTAATCAGGGTTTTTTGTTTTTGGGTGAGTGTAAAAACAGGCTTCCTTAAGAACATTGGTGAGTGTCTATAGATCGGGTGTCCGATTGGAAGGGACAATAAATTGAAACCCTATATGAACACCATATAACCCTAGATATTCCAATACATCCCTATATAATCCCTATATAATCCCTATGTAATCCCTATATAATCCCTATGTAATCCCCTATATATTCCTTATATATTCCTATATGATTAATCCCTATGTAATCCCTATAGGGCAGCCGTGGCTCTTCTAGAAACAGAAGATGTCTTCATTCCATGTCAACCCTAAACCCTAAACCCTAAACCCTAAACCCTAAACCTTAAACCCTAGACCCTAAACCCTGAACCCTAAACCTTAAACCCTAAACCCTAAACCGCTGGTAGGTCCCATGTCCAGTCCTCCCAGGGCGCTTGAACTCTTGCACAAGCCGTATCACAAGCTTTAGCGCTGAACTAACCCTACCTGGACCCCCAAAGTATGTAGAATAATGGCCCCTCGGGCGATATTTAGGGGTTTTGGGCCGTTATTTTACCTACTTTGGGGGTTTAGGTAAACCCTAAACCCTAAATCCTAAACCCTAAACCCTGAACCCTAGGGTTTAGGGTTCAGAGGGTCCATGCCTTGAGAAATCGTTTGATCTGTCATTCAGACAGCCGTGCTCTAGGAGCGGACTCTCATGTGAGTAGCCTTTTATTTGGGGATACTATGGTACCCAATATAGGGTTTAGGGCCCTATAATGGAGAATCAAATGGAAAAGAAAATGGAAAATGAAATGGAAACTGGGATTCTATTGGGGTTATTTGAGTAGTCTTTTAT
>CAJNIZ010042993.1:0-22707 GCA_905231905.1 Symbiodinium pilosum
GGACCCCCCACCCAGTAAGAGTCACTATAAGGGATGATCGGGATAATATCAAGGTCCTCGTGTATTCCTATGATACCACTATTTCAGGGCGGGGGCTGTCCTCCGAATACATATATACCCTTAATGCGTCCATCGCAGCTCTCTGCAGTAGGTTCTCTAAGCCATTCATAACCCCAGGGCCTCACAAAGTAGACTCTAAACCCTTTACACCCATGAACTGTCCAAGCCGTTTAAAGCAATCTATATTGAGCTATCCAAGATTTGGAACCCTGGACACTTACCTCGCAGACTTCCGCTTCGAGGGCTTTATAGTCCCAGTTAAGTAGATAGAAGATGAGGTATATGGGGATCTTTTTATAATATACTTAAAGCGTGTAGGGTACCAAGCCACAATTGGAGGCCCCGTATTAAGGATCCCCATCCGGGAGCAGAATCCGAAATAAACCAGGTTTGATGCTGAAACTCCAGAATTGTGCGCCAGTTTCAATCCCTAACGCTGGGCTCCCCTGAGCTTCAAACCCTAAACCACTCATCCCTGAACCCATAAATAGGATTGAGGGTTTAGGGATTAAGGGTTTAGGGACTTATCCCTGAACCCATAAACAGGGTTTAGGGATTAAGGGTTTAGGGGCTCATCCCTGAACCACAAATAGGGTTTACGGGTTAAGGATTTAGGAACTCATCCCTTAACCCGTAAATAGCCTTAGCCTTGGCCTTGCAAGCCTTTACTGCACGTGCCTTCGATTGAAGCAGAAGAGGATTTGCAGGGTGGAGGGTCAGAGGGACTTGGCAAGTAAGGTAATAGTAGGGAAACTGGGGCTATTTATACTGCTTTTGGGTATACCTACTACGTCCCTATGACCCTCCAAGTATTCAAACGCCTGCAAAGATGGTTCGATTTTGGCCCTACCAGTCGCGGCTCACCCCCCTTGACAGCCAAGGTGGTGAACGGATGCATCCTTGTAAAAACGGAAGGGAGGGACTCGACCTCTAGGGAGCTAGATTGTGGTATTGATCGGGTGCTGAGGAAACCCTAAACCCTAAACCCTTGACACCCTAAACCCTAAACCCCAAACCCTTGACACCCTAATGGTTAGTATAAAAATGAGTCTGACAGGTCAACTCAGGAGCCTTTGCAGACATCGTGGCTAGAGAAGAGTTTGCTTTGCTCAGCCGTGATGGTGTGGGTGGTTATCAAAATTATGGTCCCTTTCTGGGTACCCTAAATATTAGGTGCCGTATTATAATGGGGATCCAAAAAGGGGCCATAATTTTGACAACCCCCCGTGTGAAGTAGATTGCTTAGCTTGTTTGGTGTTCATTTGCGAAGTGGAGGGCTTCACGTTTCAAGCATGTACGAAGTCTTCTGTTCCGCAAGTTGGTGTATTTTGCGAAGCTGAGCACGCGGGACGCTGAAGTATACCTGGGGTTCACTTTGATCCTGATGCCAGAGTGGAACGCAGGCAGGAAATTTCGGTGGCGTCGTCATTGACAGTTCAAACATGTAGAGGTGCTACTCATCATTTTCTTCGCCCCCAAGAAGAGTCATACTTGCCCTAACCCCCTCTCGGAGCAGAAGGTTCCTACATGTCTCATCCCTGCAGCAAGAAGAGCAGGCATATGCATGTAGCACCAAGGATTTAGGGCGTATTGCTTAAGACTCAAGGGTTTATGGTGGACGTGCCTTGGTAAACCCTACCCACAAATGGAAAGGCAAGGGGGAAGTGAAATGGAAACAGGAGGATTCATAGGACCAGGATGTATATACGGATTTGTAACGGGTAATTGGTGTCCTTATGCTAGGGCTGGGGTAACCAAAATCCGTTTTTATGAGTTCATGGTTCCGAGTCCCCCTCCCTGAGATTTCAATTGTCCTTTGGACGTGTCTAGTGTCTTGTAGAGTCTAGTCTGGTAGTTTGCCAGACCCCGCAGAAACAAAAGTCAATAGATGGACTTCCTGCAAATACGCCGATGCAAGAGAGTGAACACTTGAATTGAAGGCAGCCTATTGGAAATACTTCTGGGGGGTCTGGGTTTTCTGGGGGTTCCTTGCAAAGTCTTCCAGCCTCAGCATGTCTAACAAATACCCGTCGTTGGACATCTGGAATTGTTGTCTGCTTGTGGATCTCGTTAGGCTTTAGGGTTGAGGGTTTAGCGTTCAGGGCTTCTTCAAGTTTGCATTTGGATCTTCTAGCTCTGTTGTTAGATCCATGCCCAGGAACTAAGAAGCTATGGCGACCAAACTGGAGGCATTTGTGGTTGCAGATGTGCTGAAGACTGGATGTGTTTTAGTCCCGGTATCCCCGTGATGGCTCTTAATCCCTTCCCTCACGTCTTATTAAAAACCAGGGAAACACAAGCGCGAACTCTGAACCCTAAACCCACGCAAGCGCAAGGAACCCTTTGAGTAATCCTTCTGCCACGCTGTGCTTGATGGCGTGGCACGTCTGCCATCATTGGCGACGCAGTAGTTCGACCAAAAGGGTCTTCGGGGTGATTCCAAAGCAGGCGTCCAATTGCAATATCTCCCAAATCCTGGAGCACTAGTCACGCCCCGTTTAGAGAATCCCCAAAACATTATAATCCTTATGATAACCCGTCTCCGTCGTGTATTTCGCCAAGCAACTATACTCCTTAATCCAATAGCTTTGAGGTTAAAAAACCCTAGCAGTAAATATGCCCGAAATATTGGGGAATATAATCCCTACAAAACCTCATGTAATGTATTCCCTCTTTCCATACTAAGAACAAACAAGAAGGTAAATCCTTAAAACCCTAAGCCTTAAACGCCAAACATCAAGCCCGAAAACCCTAAACCCTAAACCTCAAACACTGTATGTCATGGCGAACCAAATGATTTTGGAGACCTCATCTGGCGGCTTCATCAACCCTTTTGGGCCCTCCCAAACAACCGTGAGATAACAGGGTTTAGGGTTCAGGGTTTCGGGTGTAAGGTTTAAGTTTTGGCGTTAAGGTTTATAGGGTTTAGGGGGCAGCAGCAGACTCAGGAATGAGCCTGCGTGCCTTTGCCGAACTTAACAGGTGTTAGGGCGGGCAAGGCCTTCGGGTTTAGGGATTAGGGACTACCTGAACCCCAAAAGTATGTAGAATAATAGCCCTAAACCCTTAATAATAGCCATAAAGGCCATTATTTTACATACTTTCGGGCTCCAGATAGGGTTTGGGGTTCTCAGGGTCTAGGTTTAGGGTTTAGGGCGCGAGAGTGAGGTTTGTCTTCAGCGATGTTTTGGGGTTTGGGTCCCGTCCTTGAAATATGTTCTCGAAACCCAAACTCCAAACCTTCTAACTCTCCCCCTAAGAATCTTCGCCGTACCCCATATCGTACATTGATTATTAGAGGATGGGGACTTGTTGTACTAGTTGAAGGGGATCAAGAAATAAACCGTAAACAAACCCTAAACCCTCAACTCTACACCCTAAACATTTCGGTAGTACCCCGTCTATTGGGATTGAAGTGAGGAACAGCTTCATCCTGCCTGGAGAAAAGTGGCACGCAGTGTTTTAATTGTGTTAAGGTTTTTGCGGCTGTTAGGGTTTAAGCCTTTGTGGCTTTCAGGCCTTTCAGGTTTTTAGGCTTTTGGCTTGGGTTTTACGGACTTTAGGGTTCTTAGGGTTTTGTAGGATTGTTAGGGTTCACGGCTTTTCGTGATAGGACCACGGTTGAATTTGGTTTTTTAGGGTCTGAGGGTGCTTTCTTCCCCAGGTTTTTCACGGTTTTATTTTGGATCATTCCCCCTTACATTAGGTCAATCCCCCCTGTACAGTAATAGCCCCTAGATATGGAGTTAATTGACCCCTAATTTCTACAATAATCTTTTGTGGTACCCAGTACTAGGTCAAAGGATTGACCCAACCCGTACAGTAACTGCGGCCTATTATACCTTAGTAGGCGCTGTGCTAACCGTTACTGCAAGGGGGGATGACCTAAGTTTTGTTTCGCAAGAAGTTCCTTGATGCATTGCACTCGGTAGGGTTCATGTGAAGGCCTTCTCATGTTTTTGGTGCGTTGCACGTATAGTATAGAGGGCTCCTTAAGAATTATTGCTGCATTTTCATGTCTATATTGCGTATGTATATGTATATATCTATATATGCGACATGTATGATGTATGGAAAGATTCGCGCTGAGTTCCTTTCTGGGCGCGAGAATCTCGCGGGAACTTAAGATGAGTGTCACCTTGTGAGGATAGTCATTGCGGTCCACGGCTCTTAAAGAGAGAATCTCAGGTTTTCCCTGATCATTCCGTGCTCAGGCTTCTTTTGGTAGCGCTTGTGGGCCAGAGTTCAGGCAAGCATGTAGGTCAGAGCTCAGCGAAGCACTCGCAAGGGTTCCACTGCAACATTATTTTACTGATGATGCTAAATAGACACCCCTCCCTGACCCTTACGATTTCCATTGGTTTGCATCATGTGGAAGAACCCTGCACCTAAAACTGCAAAAGCTTTTGGCGCCCGGTTGAGACTTCGCAAAGTTTGGGGAAAAAGTTGGGAGTGTTCATCATGGGGAACATAGTATTAAGTGTACATATTATTGGGGTGCCCCTGTTTATGAAAGCTCCCATGTTTTCTTTGGCTCAAATCTCTAGCAAATCCTTTGCCGGATTTTCAGACGTGTGCAACCAGACGTCTAGAGGCCAACGGGTGGGGAGTTGACATCTCAGGGCGTAAGATATCAAAGTCTCATGTAGAAGCAAAAATACATAGTCCCCTTCAAGTAGATCGAATATTGCTTTGGGTATATATTAGAATAAGATCCCCATATACACCATATTCTATCTACTTAAGGGGGACTATACCTTTACCAGCAACATGGTCATCGATTCTTCGCATCGTGGTATAGGCTACCGCAAATAGACCTCAGCTTGTTATTGGTATTTATACACACTTGCAGTAGAGGTTGAAAATTTCTGTGGACCCTAAACCCTAAACCCTAAACCCTAAAACCCTAGAACCTTAAACCGACAGAAGATCTTCATGGAGCAGGTTCTCGGGAGGAATCGAGCTCGGAGGTTGGGGGTCTAGGTTGCTAGCTTCTAGAGTTTAGGATATAGTTCCCCTTATGTAGATAGAATATGGCTCTGGGCATATTATAACAACATCCCCATATACCCCATAGTCTATCTACTTACGGGGGGCTATAGGGTTTTAAGGTGTAGGGCCTGTGTAGGGCCTGTGTAGGGTGTGGGGAGCTGCAGCATTCCTGAGGGAAAGCTTCGTTACCATGAGCGGTGTGTATTTAGCGTAAGGTTTTGATCGGGCTTGGTGGTCTAGGGGGGTCCAGGGCTTTCAGAGGAAGGACAGCAGCCCCCAACGCGCTTTGAAGTTTAGGATTGAGGGTTTGGGGCTACTAGCGGGGAGGTTCAGCAAGAAAGGCGTTGGACTGCTTGACATGGGCAAAATTTAGTGCCTACATAAAACCCAATATTATGGGTATGGATCCCTTGTATATGTATGGAATGAGGTGCCTCACGCAGACCTCAACATGATATTGGTTACCATCTAGGATCCTACAGCACTCCCTGGTGGCTGTCCAGGGCTTAGATGTGGTTTTAAATTGTGCGTTGTAATTGGAAGTCCCTTCAAAGAGGACTCCCTCTTATCCGCGCAAAGTAGTAGTTAATAATTAGTATTGTAGTTTTGGGGTAAATTTGAGGGGGTCCACTTCTTTGGGAAAGCTAAACCCTAAACCCTAGGCCAGGTGTCCGTAATGGCGCAACCTCCGCCAACAGTAGTGACCGCACAGCCAGTAACTCGCCAAATGAGGTTCAGGGTTTAGGGTTCAGGGTTCAGGGATTTACGGTTGAAAGGGTTTAGGGATCTTGGGTTGAAAGGGTTTAGGGATTTAGGGTTGAAAGGGTTTAGGGATTTAGGGTTTAGGTTTGTTGGGCTTTAGGGATTTAGGGTTTAGGGATTTAGAGTTTAGGGATCTGGGGTTTAGGGATTTAGGGATTTAGGGATTTAGGGTTCAGGGTGCAGAGTGTCGGGATTCAGGGTTTAGGAGTTGGAGCCCAAGCCTCTAGACCCTTGCATCCAACTAAGTTGAGGAGGGCGTAGGCTTTAGGGGTTTAGGGGTTTGGCCATAAATTCTGGAGGTCGAGGGTCTGAGATGGAGTTCTTGTTCGGCAAGGCATGGTGAAACCTTTGTTGCATCAAGTTCTCAGATCTGTTTGGGTTTGGGATCTAGGGTTTTAGGATTTAGGCTTTAGCTGGCAGTGATCAAGCTTCTGGAAAGGGTTTTATGGTTCATAGTTGAAAGCCCGGAGCCGCACAAGTAAACCTTCAAAGCCATGAAGGCTTGTGTAAAGACTCTGTGTGCTCTACTCTACACAATTAATGATAAATGTTGGAAGGTATGTTGTTGGATTGAGGGGATCCACAGGGGTACCATGATCTTAGCAAGTCCCTACATGAACAACCCTGAACCATCCGGGTTTAGGGTTTATGTTTCCAACATGTTGATTGGTATCATTGTCTTGGTAGTGCTCCATGCTAAAGGCTTTTGCTAGCTACCGTTTCGTTTATGCTGTCGTTGGATTTTTTGCTGTTCTCCGAGGCCGGTGTAAGCCGGGTAGAGCCCAGAGCGGTCGACACACAGGCTCCAAATCCTAGCGCTGACCAAAGCCCCCCCCTCCCCCTGCAAAATGTATGGACACGTCTATCGCTAGAGAAGCACACCCCTGTAAACCCTGCTACTGCTAGCTGAACTGCCCTTACGCCGCCTAGTAGCTAGCAGCTACTGTAGGTAGTGGCCTCAACCGATAGCAGCTCGCCTTCTGTGGCTGCTACTGTGGGATGCGCAGCTACTTGTTCAACAACAAAAGCAGGGATAGGCTTGAGGTTTAGGATTTAGGGGGTTTGGTGGGTTTAGGGTTCAGGATTTAGGGTTTCGGGTTTTAGGCTTAGGCTCCAGGGTCGAGGGTTAGGGTATGGCACGGTAGGCTTTATGCATGTTGGGTTCAAGGCCTTAGCTTTGGATCATGTATTTATAGAGATCCTCAGGTTGTGGAAATGGAGGCGCAGACTTTGTCTCAATTGCAAATTTTACTTGCCTCTGGTTTGCAAGAAATCGAGGAATGGATCGATGTAGAGTAATTAGTCCCTATATAATCCCCAATCAACTGGTAGCCCATTGATTTTTCGGTCCCTTCTCCTCCTGCTAACCCTAAACCCTAAACCCCGAGGTAAGTTCCAGGGAGGCCCAGATTCGGACCATCCAGTTTTTCCAGTGGTTTGCAGACTGACTTCATGCGAGGGATCCTGCGAGGACTCCAAAAGTAACAGCGTGTAGGGTTTAGGGTTTAGGGTCCCTTGTGGGATAGTCCCTGTAACAAGGATTAGATCACATCGGGATACATATTGGGGATGAAACGATTAACTGCCTTATTCAAACCCATAATCACCCTTATATAATCCCTGCTGGATTTCCCATATGGTTCTAGGAAATCTAATTTTGTTTTTTTGGAGGGGCCTGGGTAACTCCTGAGCCGAAAATGTCCAAAAATGACCTAAACCCTGAGCCATGAACCCTAAACCTTGGGTACTGCCCCCCCCCCCCCTTACAGTCTATATTAGGGGTCCGATTCAGGGCTATACATAACCATACAGTAAATATTATCCAACTGTTACTGAGGGGGGGCAGTACCCAACCTAAACCCAAAACCCAGGTTCTAGGCTTGATGGTGCTCGGACCAGTTGGAGCTGTCATCGGCGGCATCACCGGGGCAGCGGCGACGCAGCGTCCTAAGCTGGGGCTTGTTTTTTTTCTGACTTTAGGGTTTTTAGGGGTAAGTTGTTGTGTGATTCTTGTGTTCAGAGCCGGGAGCTTGGGGCGAGGATGTCGGTTTCCGGGCTCAGCGCTGGGGATTTACGACTCTCTCTCTCTCTCTCTGTGCTTTCTCTTGGTATGTTAAAGATGACGTCAGGTCGTCGCACAAAGGAATTTCTCTGCCACTGCTACCCTTCCACCACCGCCGTCACCACGACCAACCTCCACCAACTACCACCAACCACCACCAACCACCACGAATACTCCTTTCGCTAGACTGATGCAATGAACACTCCTGGGAGGATGAGTTCCAAGCAGCGGCAGCCTTCGTTGGGCGTGTCCGGAATCAGCTTGCCCAGAGAGGCCGCCGCAGCCAGGGTCTTCATTTTTTTTGGCGAAGCTTTTAAATGGAGGTGCAGGAAGCTTGCAGTGTGACACAAAGTTCATTCACGCCAACAGAACTGGCTGAATTGGGAGAGGTGAGGGCGTAGAGCTGTGGATTTTGTAGCAGTTCAAGAAATAGCCACAGAAAATGGTGCAGGGACCGTTTCCCGTTGTTTCTTATAATTCTCTTGCTGGGGTCGTGTAGAAATTCAATACTCATGTCAGGACGGCATAATGATTATGCGACAGGTGAAAACTGGAGTTCTGCAATCCTTGTATTGGAGGCCTTCACGCGTTTGCTGGAGAAACCCTAGCCGACAGAGTTAGCCCTGTTGAGTGAATCAAAACTTCATGTGCTTTGTGTACTGAGAGGGCCCATGTTTTCGTAAACCACCCTAGCGTAAAGCTGGCATAGAAAAGGTGCGGAGGGTTGTTAAAAAAAAAGAGGTAGTCCTGTTGGGGCTTCTGTGGGTTTTGGGTTTTGGGTTTTTTGGCCCTTTTTGGGATCCCTATACCAAAAATTGTGCCTGCCATGTTGCAGAAGCCACTCTTGGTGACGCTCTTACAAAGTGCGGCCAAATCCTTAGCCTCAATACGCTTACCTTCTCAGTCCCAAGCCTCCCAACCTGAAACCGCTCAAAAATATGTTGAGCCCCAATCCCTCAACCAGCTAATTACACATCAAGCCTCTGCATCGTGCTGGAGGCCATCTGCGAGCGGCAGCTGGGTCTGTAGATAAGATGGAAGGTTGTCAAGAGTATGGCCCCTTTGTCGGTACCCTGCATCTTCTGCCCCCGTCATAATGTACAGTCAGACATAGACCAAAAAATGGTCGCCTTCCAGATATTCTGCAACTTGTGCATTAGTTCAGAATGCCGTGTGCCTTTGGGTTTAAGAATGAGAGCTCAGTAGTCCTAAGCGGCCCTTTACCCCCCCATTTAGATAGGCTAAGAAGTTGCTGGCTGCTAGGTATCTACGAGATCCCATAGTGGATACTTCAAAGAAATGGCGGTCACCGTTTACAGTGGTATATGGATTTGAAAATCATTGTAAGTTTTCCCTTAATCCCTATGTCATCCCTATGAATGCCCACAAACCTAGCGCAGGTATATGCCTCCAAACATGACGCCCAAAGCCAAAAATGCACCCCTCATTTTTGTCCAAGCGACTAGATGGTAGGTTGTAAACAATGTGCGTGTGTTTTAATTTTAGGGGATGCCTCTAAGTATTCTTGGACATACTGTTGACCACCGGCATCCAGGGCTGTCAGCTAGCCCTGTTCAAGTGAGGAGTATTTTTGGGGGGGATATTATGGTACCCAATATAGCGTAAGATTCTATCCTCCTTTTGGGGTATAGTATTTTGTATAAGGAATATGATCTTACTGGGTTTAACCACCAAAAAACACTACTACTACTCAAGTGAGCAAAGGAACGGAGTCACCTACTTTGCAATGGACGTCACCCACACAACCCGCGGGAGCTGGCGGGTCCTTCGCCGGTACCGGGAATTCGACGTCCTCCGAGATGCTGCTTCTCGGACTTCAGGCATAGCCAGACATTTTAAATAGCCATGAAAATTGCCCTTCTGGAAGCAAAAGCTTGCTATTCTGGGCATCTGAGAATTCAGTGATGTGTGCTAGAACCCGTTTCATGTACAGGCTTACTTGGACCTTCCGTTGGAGGTGTTTGTCATAAATGTAGGGCATACCCAAACAGGTGCGACCTGCAGGGGTCCAGGTAAGATAAAAATGGCAAAGGTGAAGCCTAAGGTCCAAGTACCCCATAACCATATATGTGGTCAACACCTATACTACAGTCTTTATTACCCAAATCCCCAGCACGGAATTATTGGGTACTTGGACCCTTAGGGTAAGGGATCTGGCGAATAGACCTTAAACCTAGAAGCCTAAACCCTGAAACCTAAACCCTGAGCCCTGAACCCTAAAACCCAAACCACGTGGCTAGTTGGATAGTGCCTGGAGGCTTTCTGTTTTCAGGCGTTGGCCTCAACCTCTAGTGTTTAGGGTCTGGGGTTAAGGGTTCAGGGTTTAGGCTTTAGGTTTTGGGTTTGGGGTTGAAGTGTCGGGTTGGGGTTTGGGTTCAAGGTCCAAAGTACGGCAAATAATGTGAAGGCTTGCGGAGACCGAATCAACCCAGACCGGTGCTTTTGGTTCCCAGGGCTCCAGCCCTCCATGGCCACCCTAGATTCCCCTGTAATTGAGGTCACTTACAGGCAGTTGGGACAAGTTCAGGGGATTGCAAATCCGCGGGACCTTGACCAAACCAGCCGGTGTCCGTCAGTTCGCGAAGTAGTGGCTCTCTTCTCCAAAGGGCGCCTGAGAAACATCACCTCCATCTTCGGGAACAGTGATTTAGGCACCCCTCCCCCAAGCCTCAACTCGGGTTTCGGATTTAGGGCCCTAAACCTTCTAAGCTCTAAGTCCAAAAACTCTAAACGTCGCTGCTTTTCAGGTTCGGGTGCGATATCCGTTTCCCGGAAAGTGCTGGTTTGGCTGCCATGGAGCCACCTTAGAGGAATCCAGACTGCAAAGCCACCAACCTGCCTGTAGGGTTTTATTTATATCTCACACACTACAGATATACTTATATGTAAATATGGATAAGTTACATATATATATACATATATATATATCTCTCTCTCTCTCTCTCTCTGTCTCTCTCCCTCTCTGCTCTGTCTCTGTCTTTCTCTGTCTCTCTCTCACGCAGTCCTGACAAACAATTCAGTCCCCTGTGGGAGCTCCAAGTAATTAAGGTCGCATTATACTACAGGGACCCAATCAGGGACCATGATTTTGACAGGGTACCATAACACTCATGTACATATAGACTATAGACATATATAACTCTCTGGCTATCTGTAGGATGATGCGGGTTAGAATGGAGGTTGCCTCGTTTGCTAGGTTGTGTAAGGGCCCATGCAGGCTGCTTTGGGTCGTGAGGTCTTCTTGCAGAGGTCTAAACCCTGAACCTTAAGAATCATCAGCATGCGCGCGTCACCTTTATCTGTTGATGCGACAACCTTGCACAACCCTGGAGACATGAAACCGTTAACCCGACAACTAGAACTGCTTGGACCTCCATCCACCTTATGACCCCAGAACCTCAAGGAAGCAAATCACCCAGCTGATGCCCTCAGAAAGGGGTGGGCGTTCGGTTGAGGCATCATTCCCTGCTCCGAAGTCCCACTTGGCAATGCGTAGCGTTTAGATTTTAGGGTTTAGGGTTCGGGGTCAAACTCAATAAGCTGAGTGGTCACGATTTTGGAAATCTGCCTTTAATCTTGTGCCCGAGTTGATAAGAAATCTATAAACAAAATCATTTCCTCACGATGATAGATTTTGAAGTTCCTCAACAGCAACCCAGCAAATCATGTTGCCCACACGAGGCCAGACGGCGCGGGCTTGAGGCGTTCATCAACTATGTGGCCCTCAGGTGCGCCAAGTGAGTAGCATGGTTGAGGGTTTGGGGTTTAGGGTGATTAGGGCTACCATAGTCCCCAGTAGAGAGTAAGATTGTATCCTGCCTTTGCATATAGCATTTTGAAGAGAAAGCATCTAATCTGATTGGGTTGCATCACCACAAAACAACCTTCAAGTGAGAAGGGATTTTGTGGCCCACAGAAATCCAAAACCTGGATGAACGGATAAATGCAGGTTTGAAGGAGGATTTGCTCATCACGAATACTTTGCAGTAACAAAAATCCGAAAGTGCAGAGGTGTTCTGCAGGAAGTGATAGAGAGCCAGAGCTTGGAATACCCATGCACTCGGCCCAAGGATTGATACTTACGCAATTTGAAGGCCAAACGGCTGCCTAAGGCAACGCTTAGCCCAGTTTAGGGTTTAGGGTCATGAAAGACAAAGAGCCCCAATGATGGAGATTCAAATGGAGAAGAAACTGGAACGTGAGATGGAAACTCCGTTTCTAAAGGGACTGCTCGGAATTCTGTAAATGTAGTAGCCTGACTGATTCCCAAAATTATGATACTACGCTCCTTGTACAAGTTACGGTGTTTTATACTAGAGAATATCCCCGAAAAGACCTCAACGTGACGTTGGTTAGCCCTAAACCCTATAAGATTATAGTGCATTTCAGAGGGCAGGCATGATCAGGCATGTACTCCGAGTTTAGAGGGTCACTGGAGGCCCCGTCCCGGATTACGAGCGGTGTAGGGTTGGGGGGTATCCCTTTATTGTGTGCCCGTGAAATGCGGATAATCCTATGTTGGGGTCTACATTGGGGGCCGCGTGGAAGCTCGCATCTAGACTTCTCATGATCTCAAAACTCACTGTTGCGGTCCAACCTAAACAAGCCTAACCCCCAAGCTTGAAGGGTGGATTTCAGTGGAGTAGCCAGGTATACGCACCACGGCGTGCCATCGAATGTGGCAGCTCACATGCAGGCTTTTCTGGAAAACGGAGCCTTTTAGCTGCACTCCGGAACACATTCCCTGAGTTCAAACCCAAACTTAGGGTTGCGGGTTCGCCTTTGGTCTGAACCCTAAGTGCCCCTGAGGCCTGCGAACTCGCAACTCACGGCCGTTCGGAAGTGTATTATATAGGGATAATGGAAAGTAAAATGGAAAGTACTACATCATAACAGGTTTTTTTTAGGGGTAACCCCTGTAGCGTTTATTGTTTTACAGTAGAGCTTAGAAGACACGAGCTGATGGGCGGCTTTGATGTAATTCTGGATTTCGTGTTGGATGATTGGCAAAGAGCTGAGAAATAGGGTCCTGAAGCAGCCCTCTGGGCCATTTCCAGGCATCATCATCATCCTCATCATTACACTCCCCCAAACTACCATGGAAACCCATATAGTCCCCTTTTAGAATGGTTTAGGGTTTAGGGTTGGGCTGTAGTCTTTATAGGGCCCTTTTTGGGGTTTCCATGTTAGTTTCCGGGAGTGCATCTTCATCATTTCTCTTGGGTTGCTAGAAGGCCAAAGCTTTTGAGTGGTGGCTTTCTCCGCATACACCCTTGAAGGTCGGACAAAAAGTTTAGGGTGCTAACCATGGGCCGGGTCCTAAAAGTGGGCTCTAAATTGGGTTCGTAGGGTCTAAAGAGAAACCCTCAACCCTAACGCTGAAGAGTGCTTGCTTTGTTGAGCTGAGGCTGTACAGCTTGCGCCACCTGTTGCCGCAGCTGGAGTGCAGGCTCTTGATGCTCCCTTTAGTTAGCTAGGGTTTCGGGTTTCAGGAGTTAGCCCACATCACCAGGGTTCCAGGAAGTACCGGTGTAGCTTACATAGTGTTAAAAGCTTACCCAAAAAGGATGATGATAACCATGGAAAACCTCGTTGCTTGTAACTACTCACGAGCCTTCAAGTGCTGGTTGGGTGTTATCGTTTGTTTTGGGAGCGTAAACTAGGCCAAGGGTTCCAGGACTCACTGTTATAATCACCATCGTCACCCCCACAGCAGCAGCGGTGCCCGCCTGACTGGCGGCAGAAACGAAGGCAGCGAGCGTGCAAGCCTGCTAGCTGTCAGAATGATTCCCTTTATCTTGTCAGCTTAGGCAGCTATTGTGTAATGTACTCCAAAGTGTCTTCTTATCATTTAGGCCTCAACATCGACACAAGTATTCCATGGTGAGGGGGAGCAAGGGAAATTACAGATAAAACAGAAGAAGAAGTGCGGTCCTAAAAAGGGCTGGCAAACTTCTGGTAGGTACGTCTCTTCAGTCAAGAAACACCAACATGTATGTGATGTTTATTTCAGGAAGCCCACATCAACTGAATGGAAGGTGTCCCTAAACCCTTAAACCCTTAACCCTAAACCCTTAAACCGTTGCTGTTTTGTTGGGCCCTTGCATCACCCAAACTCACGACTGTACTCTAAACCCTATATCCCAAACCCCAAATCATCCAACATCCAGAGGGTAATGACAACCCAGTAGACTTGCAATTCTAGCCCGAGTTCAAAGTAATTATAGCCCACTAGAATTGTGATTGTGACCCAAGTATGGCTGTAAGGCTATACCTGAGTACCAGTTTTCGCGTGGTAAGAATGACTCCGAACCTCTCAGTTGTAAGGCTCAAACGGGCCCCGGAAGGCAGAAGTTGGACGTTGGTTCAGATTCACGGTTCAGACGCGGTTTAGGGTTTGGAGATAGGATGGGATCCCTATGAACTCAGCCACAATCACGTTTTAGGGTTTAGCTTTATTTTAGCAGCCTTAGCCAGAAATACTCAAGAGGTCCTCCACTGGACCCCAAACCCTGCCTGCGCCCATGCAGTTATCATAGCGAATGATGAAGAACCGCACCCAAGCCCCATGGCAGTTCACATGATGAGCTCTCCCAAAGCAGCCGGAGATGTTGGACTTCTGGACTGTACCAGGGAACCGCAATCTGAAAGCCCAAAACCAGAAATGCTGAAATTCGTATCGAAAGCTCAGTGATGTCCATGTCCAGTATCCGGCCATAGCCGCAACTCCAGCCGCGGCCGCATCGGCACCCGCGCCGCCGGCAGTGGGACAGGTGGTCAATGGGTTTGGGGATAAGAACTAACAGTAATGTAGGAGTTACCCAAACTGAAGTTAATACGAAGGGATTATGATAAAGGCCGATGGGGTCCTTATCACAGGGAATCAATTACATAGGGACGATCTTGAGAACTAGCCATATGGTTTTGGGTTTGGGTTAATAGTTGGAGGAGGCTCAATACTAGAACACCCGGGGGACTTGGCAAGTAGGTGATGAATGCAGCTATAAGTCCCCTAATTGGGTTAGCTGTTTATGACCTGCCCTATACCCCACTTACTAAGTCCCCTGGGCCCTTCAGGCCACCACAGTGATTCTCGAACATAGATAAGAGCAAAAGTAACTGCAAAGTCATAGGTCATAGGGTGGAGGGCTCCAAGGGTTCAGGATTTGGGTTTAAGGTTTAGCGGTTAGGGTTTAGGGTTTGAGCTGGGAGCTTCACCAGGCGGCTTTTCGGTATAGGGCTTACGGTTCTGTTTTGTGCGTACCCTGAATATAGACACCGTCAAAGGGGCTGATAGTGAACGGGATGTATAGGGTCCAGGGTCAAGGGTGGTAGCCTGAGGTTTCCAGTGGCTTCGAGAACCTACTTCTAAAGACCACAAAAGATGCGACAGGCTCAAGGGGTTATCGTACACTAGCTAGCTCATGGTTGCTGGAGTGCATGGTGGAAGGAACATGTCGATAGAGCTTGCGGAGTATGATGTGGGGTTCAAGGTTTTTTTTTCGGCTCAGGTTTGGGGCCTACGGCTTAGGTGCTGTGCCGGGTTTAAGGGTTCAACGTTTCGCTAGCGTCGGTTTATCAGCAACCGGCATATGTGAAAAGATGAATGTGGAAGAGAACAAGACTGGAACCTTTCCCTACCGGAACGGCATGTCCTAAGCCTGACCTTTGGGGGTTTTCAGACTTTTGGTCTTCAGGGTTCTTGGAGTTTGGGGTTTAGGGCTTAGGATTTAAGGCTTAGGATTTAGGGTTTAGGATTTAGGGTTTAGGGTTGCTTAAGGTTTGGGATCTACTGGCTCCTTCGCACTGGATTCGGGCTTGGGGTTTAGGATTTAAGGTGTAAAGGGTGGACTACTTCTAGGCTTCAGGTTCAGTCAGGGTTTAGCGCTGAGGAGCTAGCGTTATGAAAGTTATGGACGGGTACAGGGGGGAAGGAAGGGAGAAGACAATCTACTGTTTGACCTAAACCCAGATGAAGGAATCCCTGAGTTTAACAGTTCCGCCACCACTCTGTAATGGTTAGTCAATATTTATAACATAAGTACATATATATATATACACATATATTCATGTCCCTCAATATGGGTCTTACAGGGTGTGGGCGCTACCCAAAGTATCCCAATAAGGAACCAGATGAACCCAAGCCAATATAGACAGAGATGTTCTGCTCCCAGTCTGGCCAGGTGCTCCAAGCGGCTTGGCATTGTGACGTAGGGCTTAGGGTTAAGGGTTCAAGGTTTAGGGTTTGGGGGTTTAGGATTCAGGGCTTAGGGTTCAGGCTTTAGAGTTTCGGGTTGAGAGTGCTAGCCGGCGGGGTTTACTCGGAGGGTCTGGGAGACTTAGGAAGTAGGTTAGTACTGGGATTAGGGGTGGCTGTGTACAGCTCGAAACCCTAAACCCTGTGACCTCCGGGATATTCAGCAGAAAGGGTTTGCTTCTCAATATTTGGCACTCCACGCGCTTAAGGGTTTAGGGTTTAGGGGTGACAGTTTATTTCATACCCTGAGAATGGCAGTTTGTTGGGGGTCCCAAGTGGTGCAGGGCTTGCTCAACCCCAGCGTTATTCATGGTAAGTATAGCATTGAAAGTCTAGAGTTGTGCAGCACGGAACCCGCCTTTTGGGAGGTCAAATTGCTTTGGCGCATCCCCATGGCCAAAACTTGTCCAAGAGACTAGTGCAGATTACGCTTCAATCGCTATGACAGAGGCCCAAGGTATTCCTGCATTGGATGGCTGAAGACCCTAAACCCCAAACCCTTAAACCGCTTTCTGGTTCCTGTCTTGTCACATGCAGAAGCCTGAAGGAATAATGCTTTCCCCCAAATAGCAAACTTCCCACACAAACTAGCATTAAATTCCCAATCTATTATAATATACCACAACCGGGAATATTTAATATGGCGGGGTGGGGTGAGGGGTTAATATTAGGGGGAGGGGATTACCCTGGAGGTTGTAACTCTCTCTAGACCCATCTCCCTTATTCCACACAAATGACCTTAAACACCTACCTTCCAAACGTTTCCACAATGGATATTACTCCACAACGCGGGTCGCAACCCTAGCAGCTAGTCTCAGAAAAGGAGGATTCACGACTTGGAGGGTTCTAGACAATAGCACTTTGGGGATGTTCGGGCCTCAACGGTTCTAGTCCTTCTTATCTTTCCCGTAAGAACATGGAAGGATCCAAAAAACGGGCACCCTTCTTGGGGGGGGGCCTCATAATAAGACATATTGGGGAAATGTGATCGCCAGCTTTTGCGGGGGAAGCACCTGAGACCAACACTGACATCCGACAAGCCTGTAGCTGTAGCCCAGACCAACATTTATCGACTATGAGCGCAAGCAATGCTGATATTGCATCACCTTGCCTTGGTTGCTAGTACGGGATTTAATTTAAGTTACTATATTGGGAGACCATATAAATTACCATATATATATATATATATGCACATTAAGTTAAGCTTCTTAGCAGCAACCCAGTTGCCTTGGGAAAGAATCTAAAGAAGCCTCCCTCCAGAGTTGATTTTGCTTGGGGTCCTTTGAAGATTTCAAGATTGGGTTTAGGGTTTTGGGTTTAGGGTTTAGGGTTCCAATTCTCAGGTCAATCAGCAGCAGGCGCCAACAGCGCCAGCAGCGCCGGCAGCAGCACCAGTGGCTCCAGTGACTCCACCAGCACCTGTAGCCCCAGCGCCAGCAGCGCCGGCTTCAGCTCCTGCTCAGCAGCCTCCCTTCCTGTTTAGGGTTTAGGGTTTAGGGGTTGAGGGCTTAGAGGCCCTGTGCGGGTGGGGTTTTGCAAGAATCCTACATGCTTGAAGTTGATGCAGAGTTTAATGCAGTGGAAAAGGGGGTGTCTTGTAGGATCAACAAGTGACTCCTTGGTGTGGCCGCATATTGTACGTCGCAGCTTCGTGCAGGTGCGAATACTGGTTCTGATCACCCAACCTCCCACCCTCACCCTCTTGAAATCCTTGTAGACCCTATCCGAGCCATGAAGCCACCTAACAAGGCATGCGGCACTTTCCGCAAGTCTGTTACCCCCAATAAAGCCTTTTACGAACCCATAATCAACAATTGGGAATATGGGCTCTACTAAGGCGACAAAGAAGCTAACGCCCTACAAGCCTAGTTGGGAGCCCATAGCTAGGATCCAATAAGCAGGTACGGCTCCCCGCGCTAGGGGTGAACACTTCGCAACTTAGATCCGAGCCTCTTTGTCTGCTCACCTAAACCCTCAAAGCATGTAAGCTTAGAGCTTTAGGGGATTTAGGGTTTATGGGTTTTGGGCTACCATTTTACCAATTTCCTTGGGCATTTGGTAGCCTCTGAGGCTGCTCCTTAGCATACCAGTTCCAGACTCAGTGAAGCCTGGCCAACTGCTTGGGGTCAAGGCGAAAGCAGGGACCTAAGAGTTCATATGGGTTATGGTCTAAACTCCATTAAGGGGGTTAAGGAATTAAATCGGGGACTACTACAGGGGATATGAAGGGAGATATTAGGAGTTTAGACGATAGCTCAGATGGGCTATTGTCACAAAAGACTATGAAGGGTGGACGTAGGACATACAGGTGCCTCTGCTAGTTTAGTATAGTCTCTTATAATTATTCCCTATGAAGGAACTTATGTCCATTAATTATCTCATATGGGTGGCTGCTCTAGAGGTTTTTAAGGAGGGCCATGAGGAAGACACTTGCTTCAAAGGACATAGGGTTTAGGGACATCCCAACAAAAGGGAGCCTACGTTATGGTCATCTCCTCAACAACCCTGTAGATCTATGGAAAATACTTAGGGCTACGAAGGCGGTCCCCATATTAAGTGATATTTGATGGCCTAAGTATATGCCATGTACTCGCATGGACCCTTCGAGATAGCGTTTGGGGCGAAGATGGTTTAGGGGGCTAAATGTGTGAGGTTAGGGATTAGGGTGGTTGTGGTTACGGGTTCGGGGTCTAGGCTTTCGGATATCAGGGCCAGGGAGTTTCATGGTGCAGGGGTTCAGAGTTCAGGCCTTACCAGCTTTGTACCACGGTCTATCGTTTGGAGATCAAATTCTTGCATCACCCAGGGATGTCACAGGGAGCGTAAGGGATTCCCCTACTACTCTACCTGCCCGCCCCCGAGGCTCCACTTGAATAAACTTAGTTATCCTCAGTTATCCCTACGTAAGGCTGAGTAAGACGGAACCTCTGAGGCACCAGTATAGGCAGTGGTCATAGCGGAACTCTGAAATTATGTAAGAGCTCCTTCTCAAGGGCACATATTTTAATGCGAGACGTCGCACTTGCAAATGATACGGTGGAGCCCGATCAATATTTCCTAGGACCGTTTGGCTCCGCTTCTGAGATCTTATGCTATTTGTTCTGTAGAGGTTGTAGGTGGGATGTAGATTTCGCCAGAAGCTCATGCAGGGTTTGGGTTTTTATCCCCAAGTCCTAAGCCCGAAAACCTCGGATCTTTCCGGCTCAAGGTACGGGCTTCAGAGCCCACAAGGACCCTGTCAGAGTTATGATAGCTGCTGCAGGATCCTTAATTTTTTGGGGGGGTTGGGATTCATGACGCAACTCAGGGGTTCTTGTGAATCAAGATTTGTTGTGCGGGTTGAGAGTTTAGGGTGCTGGAGTGTAGACTTTGAGGGGTTAGGATCTCTGCCTTGAAAGTTGGAGCGGTAGAGGCGGGTTCTGAGATGCTTGGCACTGGCTTCTGGGCTGAGGAAAATATCCGTGGGTGAAGCCTCCCTATGCCCTTCCAGCATCCCAAAATTGTGAGAACAACCCTAAATCCTAAACCCTAAACACAAACCTGGATCCCTCCACTACTCCCCACCCCCACCTAATAACCACAATCCTCCCACCCGCCTCATAGTAGATGCCCCATGTAACTCCTTTGTATGGGGAAGAGATGCGCAGTACTGCTTCTGCGACTGCTGCCCCTAAACCCGAAACCCTAAATCGTATGCTGCTCCTCCCACACATCCAGGCAGAGGTGTTTGCGAACTTTCCTTTCCCTAGAAGCCCAGTTACCTATATATTGGGTTCCTGTCCTTGGGTCCCTATATAGACTTATACTATCTATAACCCAAGAACCTACTATATGGGTACCTGGGCCTCTAGGGTTTATAAAGGAGATGAGCCAGCAACTAGAAATCGTAGTCCCCATGAAGAGGGGCACCCCAACATAGACCTCAAGGTAGTATGATCTTTGTTATAGAGGCCCCTAATTTCTGAAAACCCTTCAATCTATACACGCGAAACTGATGGTGTGTAGCAGTTCGTCATTGCAACCACACGCGAAACTGATGGCGTAGAGTATCTGTCATTGCAACGAACCTGACGCTTATCATGAAAAGGAACAGTTGGCATAAAGCTGAAAACTGACATGTCGATACACAAAACCCTAAACCGAAACCCTAAGCCCCTAAACTCTGAAGCCTAAACACCAAGTCTGACGGCGTCATAGTAGGCGTAAGTGCCGCCCGGAGGTGCCAGACGGTCGCGAATTGACCGTGACGGTCCCCCCAAACTGCGGGCAGCAGTGTCTTGTCCTGCCTTGTAGGGTTTAGGGCTTAGGAGCGTGTAGGGATGTGGAAGTTTTTGGATGTAGTAGCGCTGGGTTTCCCCCTAGTCGCTGAAACTTGTTATCTACTGCTGGCGTTTTATCGGCAGATAGCGGATAACAGGGAATATAAGAAGCCCAAAACCCCACCCCGTCATCCCTAAAGCCTAAACCTTAAACCCTAAAACCTAAAACCCAAAACACAAACCCTAAACCCTCAACCCCTAAGACCTACACCCTAAACCCTACATCCACAATCCTAAACCCCTAATGCCTATAGTCACCCTTAAGTAGATGAAATACAATGCTTTGGGTATATTATAATGAGTTCCCCACATGCCCCATACCGTACTCTATCTCCTTCGGGGGGACTATAAACCCTAAATCCTAAACCCTCAACCCTCAACCCTAAATCCTAAACCCTAAACCGAGATGGAAAAGAGGGGTTGCAAAACAAAAACAGCTAAACCCTAAATCCTGAACCCTAAACCCTAAACGATATGTATATACATATATATATATATGGATGCCGTTCTAAACCCCCGCCTTTAGAGGCAAGACTAGGGCGGCATTAGGCGGAATGTGTCCAAAATCCCACGCGCGCAAGCTGGCGCAAGGGCGGGCGCAAGGAAATCTAATGCTGGAGCACCGATATTTGAATTTAGAACAACATCCATATATATATATATACCCTACACACAAAAGTCTATAAACTCTGAGGCTGCAGCTTGCCTTTGACCCTGCAGCCGGCACCCTCAGCGTCGTGGACGCAGCCACGCCGTCGGGGGCTGCGATGGAGCAAGGCCCCGGGGGAGCTTTCAGGGGTGGCTTTGGGGTTTATGGGGTATATAGGGTTTATAGGGTTCTTAGGGTTTAGGGTTATTGGGTTTAGGGTTTGTGGGGTTTAGGGTTTATAGGGTTTAGGGTCTATAGAGTTTAGGGCTCATTACCATTACTTAGGGTTGGGGGGTGGGGTCATTTCGGCTTCAAGAATCTTAAACTTTCAGAATGTTGAAACTATGGAGATTTGAGAATCCAAAGTACTGGTCAGTTTAGACGGGCTTGAGCCCTAAACCCTAAACCCTAAACCCTAGGTTTAGGATTTAGGGTTTAGGGAAGGGGGGCTTCAAGGGAACCCTAAACGGGCTGTAAAGGGAGGAACTTAGTGGTCAGAGTTTTGGTGTTTTTAAGCTTTGGAGTTTATGGGTTTAGCGTGTAGCGGTTTTGGGGCTTTGGGTTAAGGGTGTTGGGGGTTTCAGGGTTGAGGGTACAGGGCCTTAGGGCTTTGGGCGTGTTGTTTTGCGTGTTTGGCGTTTAGGATTCTAGGGTTTCAGGGTTGGGTTTCGGGTTTTTGGTTACAATCTCAATCTTAAGATGCCTCAGATGCTTCCTGGTGCTCCACAGATGAGCAAACGGCAGGCCCAAACATTAAGCACATTGTAGAGTCTGGGTACAGTTTAGTCGTAGGGGCTTGGGGTGCAGGAGCTACATGGTGTCAGAACAGGTGATGACCATGCTGGGACCTTCTCAAGGTACGGTGCGCTGGAATCTGAAAGACTTGTATGGAACATGCCGCCCTGCAAAATTTCAGGATTCTATGGTCGTCGCTGCAAGTGTAAAAGAAAGATTCGTCTGAAGAGTTTGCCAGCGCACTCCTCCACAGACACCTAGTCCATGCGTAGTAAGACTTTTGGGATTAAGGGTTCGACAGAAATGCCGTCAACTATTATTCCCACTAGTCTTATTATTAGAGGGCGTGTCGCTGAGGGGCCTGGGTTTTTGCATAGAGTTTATTTCGGGGGTGAGGGTTGGGCTTGGTATTGGTCCTCTTGATCTATCCATGCTGTGGTTCAATTCTTATGGCTTACGTCAAACCCTTGAAAACACCGTGAAAGCCGACAAATCTGCTGTATGGGAATACACACATTTCTTAGCAGAAGTTCGTAATTGTAGTCCTAGGTCTCCTTGGCATCTTCAAATTTTCAAACAAATACGGAAGAAACTTATACACAAATCTGGGCATCCTCGAATTGTGCTGTAAGTAACTGGCATGCAGGAAACGAATTTTAGTAAAGAGCTTATATCACCAAGAATATATCTGAATAAGAGGTATGCCACAAAGCAACGTTTTTGTTTAGTGAAGAATGCAAGGATTTATACTGCTTCTTATTGAGACAGTGGGGTTTTCATTCTCATCAGGAAGCCGACAAGCCCCTTTCATTTCCAAGTAGAGTTCTAAAAATATCTTGAACTGTAGAAA
>CAJNIZ010042993.1:24239-41615 GCA_905231905.1 Symbiodinium pilosum
GTATATATTGGGGTTTAGGGTTTCGGGCATCATGGAAAGATAATGGAAACTGCTATAATACATTGGGGAGAATATTGGGATATAGACCCCCTTAAGTAGATAGAATATGGGGTGCATGGGGACCTTATTATAATATACCCAAAGCCATATTCTATCCACTTAAGGGGGACTTTATATGATACATGCTTGCCATGGCTTGGAAGAAGAGGCCGAATAGGGGCTCCGTGGATATGTGGGACTTGTAGGGTATGGGGTTTGGAGTTAAGGGTAAAGGATTCTGGGGGTTCCTATGAAGAATTTCATGGGAACAACTTTGAAAAATCAGGCAAAGTTGGTGATAGTCTGCCAGAAGTATGTGGTGCAGTTACTCAATAACGAAATAATGTGAAAGCTGAGAATAAGCATGTGGAGCCTTCGTCTGAAAGAATCCCATTATTTGGATGTTGCGGAACCTCAACCGATGACAATAACATTCTAAACCCCACCCTTCAGGTCTCGGGGCTTGCCAAACTGGTTGTGGCTGGCGCGCTTCAATTGAGGTGTGGGGTGAGGGCGCGGGGTGACAAAAAAGTTGGACCCTGCATGCCTCAACAATCTACAGTTTGTCAACTTATGCCTAGCCGTGAGGAACCCGCAAAGTGGCAATATACCCAGAAGCTCCTATCCAGTTCCTTTTCACAATTCTTATGGTTTTCCCATAAGAAGTTGTAACTATTTAGAATTCTTATGGTTTTCTTATAAGAAAGTGTAACTATACCTTCCCAAAAGGAACTGCCTTGGAGCCTTTGGCTATACCATGCAGCGCCGTGGCTGTGCCTTCACGCAAAACTGCCCTGATACAGACTTTCTGCCACAAACATTGACTGTCGCCTCCCTCATAAGAACCCTCAGCTTGGCCTAAACCCTAAACCCTAAATCCGAAATCCTACACTTTAAATCCTAAAGCCTAAACCCGAAAGCTTAAGCCCTAAAGCCTAAACCCTAAAGCCTAAATTCTACACCCCTGAAGCGGAAGGGCCTGAGCTACCGCCCAAACAGGCACAGTTAAGGGGTTTGGGGTTTAAGGGTTTCATCCCTCGACTCCCGGAAAGCAAGAGTGCTACCGGTGGAAAGCAGAGGCCGGGACATGGAGCGGATACTCAAGGGGCTTAGGGTTTAGGGCTTATGTACGTGAGGTGCGTATTGTCCTACACAAACAGTTCTCTACTCTGAAAAAAGGTGTCTCCATTTGCATGATCTCACCAACATGGAACCTCCATTTGCCAACTAGCGACTAGCAGTCCTCACAACCAACATCTTCAACCGTAAGCCCGAAGCCCTGAACCCAGAAAAGTTACTATTGCGGGGGTTGGTTCTCAACAGCTGAGGATATGGAGGATTCAAAAGAGACACTGTTCAGACACTGTAAGATGACCTACAGCTGATGCTACTTCGCTGCGGCGCACCCTTGAGCCTGTAAACCTTATCTGCAGAAGAAACATGTTTTGGTATTTAGCTACTATAGTTACTATAGTTGCGATGCTGTGTAGAACGTTGCCAGCAACAGCATGAAGCATTCGGATGGCGGCCTGCGCTGGGGCAACGTCAGCCTCAGTGCGCGTTGAACCCTTAACCCTTGCACCCTTGACTCCTGAACCCCGAACCCAAAAGCCTGAACCCTATAACATCAATTGTAATTTCCAGCAATAAGGGAAAGCCAATATGGACGCAAGTACATTTTAAGCCCAATCCTAAGCCCCAGACCCGACGTTGCTACATGAAGAGCAGAAAAGCCCACGAAGGAGTCGCATTCAGCTTCTCGATCTTCAAATTACGTGCGTTACGACTTCCGTCCGGCTTTACATGCGGTTCAAGCACACGAGACATAGTCTAAACTCCTGGTATCCCCCTGAATGACCCCTGCAGTACTCCGCTATATAATGCCCTATATAAATCCCCATTTTGGAGTTCAGACCCTAAACCCTAAACCTTAATTCCCTAACATAACGCCCTTTCAGGAATTTAGACCTAAACCCTAAACCCTATTTCCCCATATAACCCCCTTTAAGGAGTTTAGACCCTAAACCCTAAGTAACCGCCTTTAAGGAGTTTAGACTATAGCGCATGTTGTATCTACTCATGTGAACGAAACCTTATGATAGGTCAGAATCCGTAAGCGCTACAGCTGACCAAGAAGGGCAGCCATCCGCCAAGCGGCGACTTGCTCTAGGCCAGGCTCATAGGCATAAGAAGGAAGGCTTTGGCCGAATTGCCTCGCGAACTTTGTGTGCACATGTTAGAGCTTCTCACAATCTTGGCTCCAGCTGAGCACGCTTGCCCTGATGGTTTTGGGCTAGGGCTCAGGGTTGAGGGCCAGGGTTTAGGGTTCAGCGGCCAACTGATTGGAGGGAGGAAAAAGTAGTAGTCTAGAGTCTAGAATTTGAAGCATAGCTGAGCTGAGGTGTATCACAAGAGCAAGAGAATGAGGCAGTGATAGAAAGTGGTGGTGGTTAATACAATGATGCTTCTGCACCAGGAGCAGCAGCAGCAGCAGCAGCAGCAACACCAGTGGGCGTGCATACTGGAAGTGGAAGTAGAAGTAGACCACGATTTGGAGTGGCAGGAGGATGCAGGAACCAGCGCGGAAGAAATACTTGGCTGAAAAATCATGGCAGCAACTCCAGTACTGAGCTCTCATTGAGATTTGTGCCATCCTGCGGTGTGAACCAAGCAGCTCTGGACGCAACGCTGCGCAGGGGCATTGAACTACAGAGCCTATGGCAATCTCAGAAAACCCCAAAGCTGCAAAGAGGCCAATACAAGTAACATTCACAGACTTTAGAGCCCAATGTAAGCAACAACTATAGACATAGTGCCCAAGGATAAGGATGCTTCAAGTCATCAGGCATCCGGGTGCACCCCCCGTAGCACCCGGCTTCTAAATCTTCCCCATGACTTCTGAAAACCGCACATGCAAATGACTGGCCTAGACCCAGAGAAGTCTGCTGCAGAAAGCTGCCTAGGCGCTCCAGAACAAAACAGAGCTTGGTTGCTATTCAGGCACTTAGATTAAGTTACCATTTAAATAGGAAACCTACTACTTACTCTCTACCGTCCTATGGGAACTCAATTTAAGTTCCTTGACAGCAACCTAGGAGGTTAACAGTAAGCAGAGTTGAGGACCCGCCCGCAGGATCCATCATAATCTGAATGATTTTTGTTGGTTTCGCGGGGTCCGGAAGATGGAGTGGGGTCCTTGCTGGGGGTCCCTCTACCTTGGGTCCTCCTATCTATGGAAGCTACTGTTTGGGACCCTTCAGCTCGGGGTTGAGGGGTGTGCAGTTTAGCATTTAGGGTTCAGGATTTAGGGCTTCGGGTTCGGGACCGCTGCTGGTGGGTTTAGGTTGGCGCAAAGGTTTCGGCACTGGAGTAGCTTACATGTAAAGAGAAAAGAACCTATGACTGTCGTTGTAATGGTTTTTGCGCTTTAGCCCACTCTCCCATATGAAGGATTGGGCTCTTTAATTGACGGTCGAAAGTTGGGAGCTTTGCAGCTTAGGCTTCCCTGTGCAGAGTTGAAGGCGTACACTTGTTGGGACTCAGAGCTATGTAGTCCGTATGTCAGAACTGGACAAGGAAAGCCTGAAGAGCCTGAAAGAAGCCTGTACCCCACTAAGTACTTATAGAGTATTATATCGTATAGTATATTATATTCTATATTATAGTATATTGCATAGTATGGTCTACTGTACAGCAACCATTTGAGGCCCAGGGCTTTAATCCTCAGGTACAGTACATACAGCAGAATTCCGGCAAACGCTCCGTTCAAATGCTCCCCAATATGCCCAGAATCCTGAGTCCATCCTACAGCAGAACTTGGTTGTGTATCGGGTCATAACTGGCGTCCTTTCCCTGTATATATATATATGTATATTTATATGAATATATATATATATGCTTCCCTCAGCAAGCTTTTTTGAACCCCGCACCCCACACATGTTGGAACATATCAGTGTGCCTGTGATGCCCCATCTAGGTTTAGGGTGTAAGACCTTCAATGAATGATGATCATGGCCCCTTTCTAGGTTTCTGTGCAATACAAAGCGCCGGATGGCAAAAAACCTCCAAAGGAGCTGAAATGAGGCCGTGCTGTGGTTGACGCACCGCCTACACCAAAACTCCAACCCTGAACCCCCTAAAGCCAAACCCCGGCCCTGAAGAGGTAGAGGTAAGTATATTTGGGCACCAAAGAAATGCTTACCAAAGGCTGAACTGCTCCTATACTGAAATTTCAACTTAGAATGCGGTCTTGTTTGCATGTGGTACGGCCTAGACCCTACCTTACGCCCAATCCTCAATAATCCAGCAGCCCTAACCCTGAGAGCCCTGGAACCTCAAAATTACATACATTGGGCTGAAATGGGTTGCAGTCTACATGGGGCCTAGAGTAGGTCCGATTTGGGTATCTGGACCCTCAAGGTCTCTTTGAAATTCCCCTGCACGCTGAAATCCAGGTGCTGCTGTGCCCCATGGAAATCCAACGGAGCTCTTCCCTGGGCTACCGGGCTTCATAGGTTGCATGCCAGCGGGGATTTTGGTTTAGAGCACATCGGTTTGAGGCTTGTTTTGGCGGTTCAGAAGCATTGCGTCACGAGGATCTTGCCTGGGTTGCCATTAAGGAACCTGATGTAAGTATGTAAGTTACCATATTCTGGGTATATACATACGTAGTACGTAATGGTGGTTCGATCCTTATTACAATAGCTTAATTTAAGGTTTTTAACAGGAAACCAGTTGTTGGACTGGTTTGAGGCTTGGACCTTGAGATCTCCAGGTTTGAGTTCTTTTGTATCCGGATTCGGCGTTTGGTGCAACTCTCAGCGCAGCATGGCCACCTATTCGAAACTCAGTCTAGCTTTGCGCCAGTGAGCCAGAAAAAAGGCCAAAGCGGCCCGCACTATTTGGGGAAGAAACCTGATGTTCAGTTGTGTCCAGGACTGACACTAAGTGAAGTGAGCAGCGAAATCCTGTGGAGTTACCGCTATCTGTAGTTCCCAAAGTGCAGCACTGACGAAGCACTGAAGCCCAAACCCTTGCACAGGAATGACCGTTAATTTCGCGAGCATACGCGAGGGTTTCTGGTACGAGAATACTGGCTTCGAAGGACCTCGCATCCTTGGGCCCGGGCCAGAGGTTTAGGGTTTAGGAAAGTCCCCTTTCTGGCTGTGAGGTGGACATCAATGGAGTCGTTCATGGGGTTTGAGGTTATCCTCGCCCCCATACCCACTCTCGGAATCTAAGCCCACTTTCTTTACCCAATTGCAGAGTAGCTTCAAAATTGAGTTCCCAACAACCCCAGAAGCGCTCCCCTTTGCAGGGACGCAACTGCAGGGACTTGCATCCGTACCCAGAGCCCTAGATATTAAGTTCCTTAACAATATCCCAGCTTCTCCAACAAGAGGACCCTCAACCTTGAATCCTAAACCCAGAACTCTAAACCCTATACCTATACCCTACACCCTAAGCCCTATATACCCTTGTACATCATCCCGCTTCTTTCGCACGCTAAGGTTGGAGTACAGCCCGGACAGACGCTGGAGGCAAAGATACCAATCCATCCCCCTAGCATTGAAGCCAGGGCGTAGGGTTTAGGGGTTTTGGGTTAGGCTCTGGGGTTTAGAGTTTAGGGTTAAGAGTTTGGGGATTAGGACAACCCCACCACCAACCCCCTAATATTGGATAGTGCTGACAAGAGACCTTATGATGATAGGTGGCATGCTGAAGATGTGGGGTTTTGGGTGTCTCCTATTCGGGGCATGTACAAGTAGGGTATACCTGCAGCCGGAAGCATCTTCCTGAGCCCTAAGCCCTAAATCCTAAGCCCTATAAATCCTAAACCGTAAGCCCTAAATCCTAAACCCTGAACCATAGCAGATTTCAAAGACAATGAGTGCCAAAGAGTTCAGGAACCACAGCATGAAAAAGCTCGTGCTTTGAGCAGCTTAGGGTTTAGGGTTTAGGGTATAGTCTAATATGAAACCTCCCGCCCAAAAAACGTAGCATATATAGGGTATATAGGGGAATGCAAAAGCAAATGGAATAGGGCTAATGCGAAAGAATGGGTTTCCGAAGAGTCCTAAGTAGTTACATAGTTCAAGGTATGGCTTCTGTAGTAGGAACTTCTCTTCTGATTTGGGTAGATATTCCTTATACGGGCCATTTTTTGGGAAGAGTTGGGCTAACTGAAGTTGCCTTTGCGCGTCATGTCCAACGCGGTTTAGGGTTTACAGTGTTGAGGGTTTAGGGTGTGTAGGGTTTAGGGAAACAGAACGGTTTCACGCAGAGTCTCAGCCTGGACATGGTGCTTGCCAACCCGTGCCTTTCTGATCTTCACCTACACCCGTTCCACAAGGGTCCAGGGCGTATAGTTCAGGGGTTAGACAGCAAACATCCACAACCCCTAGCCCCAAAACCCTAAACCACAAACCTTTAAACCCAATCCTTAAACCCTAAGCCCTTAACCTTAAATCCTAAACTCTAGACCCCCAAGACCTGACAAGCTACAGACATCAAGCGCCGGAAAGGTTGTCGTCCATGGTCGACGACTCCTCTTGACACTTCCCCCGGGCAAGGTTGCAGGACACAGGATTTGGGTTTAGGGTTTCGGGATTGGGGTTTGGGGTTTAGGGTTTAGAGTGTAGAGTTCAGACCCCTGGGAGGATCTAAAAATTAGATCCCCTATATAGGCCCATTATAACCCCTATATAATCCTTAGATAATTTCCCCTATGGTTCTAGGGGATCTCATTTGTGGATCCTTTGGGGGTCTGGGCAGGATTTGGGGTGTTTAGGATTTAGAGTGTGGGGTTTAGGGTTTGGGATTTAGGGTTTAGAGCTCAGGTTAGGATTTTTGATTTAGGGTCTAGTGTTTTGAAGTCTAGGATTTTAGGACCGTCTCGCTTGTGATTTGGGATTGTTTCAAAGTGTGGTAGCCCTTCTAGAATCCTCAAGGAAGCCCTGTAATGTACGATAACCTGCTCATGATTCCAGTGTACCCTGAAATTCCCTGCAGGGGCCCCCTGTTTCGCAATGCCCCTAGTTGGGATAAGCGTTACCTACTATCCATTGCGAGCTGCGCTGTTATTCTTATGATTATGTTCAGTGTTAGTGCACCGGCAGGTATAGCATCGAGACTCTAGCATCCGAAACCCCAAAACCCCAAACCATCCTAAACCGTAAAACTTAAATCCTATAGTGTATCCAGGGTTGGCCTTGAAAAAGTGAATGCTCCAAGTTCTGTTGCCAGGGGCCAGAATACGGGATTGGGATGTGCGGTGCGGTATACTGTCTGGGTGTCTGGGTGTGTTGAACCCTAAGCCCAGCGTGCATTGTGCATGTTTGTAGGGGCTTCATGCTTAGGAGTAGCCTTTTACTTGTCCTTGTATGTGCTGTCCCCTGCGCTTGCTGCATCCGCCACGTTTGTAAGACTACTGTGTGATGGAGGTGGCCCTCACCACACACGCCCAACATAGTACCTTGAAGCATTCTGACGCATCATAAATTATAAGCCATTGTAGTAGTTTCCATTTTCTCTTCCCTTACCCCCATGTAACCCAATATATAACTTATGTAACACCTATATAAACCCTATACAAACCCTGACTTTTCCTGTGCGGTCTAAATCTTATCATGCCTGCGCGGGCAGGAAGGAACAACTTTTGTTAATCGCAGGAGGCTCAGCGACGCCCTGTGGTGTGTATATGAGTCCTGCAGAGGCGTTTATTTATTGCTCAAAAGCCTGAAGGACCTAAACAAGCAAGCCGACGGTCTAAATTTAGGCTAAATCCATTCACCTTACCAGGACGGCTGGAAAGAATCATTGGTGAATGAGCAGCTTGCAACTGTTAAGCGTCCCCCCATGCCGCTCTACCTGAAAGCTAAAGCTCTAAATCAGAAACAACTTCTGACCCGACTCCCTTAGACCCTAACTTACTGGAGGTAGTTAGGGAATATGTCCTCTGGGGATTATTTGGAGAGTATTTTCCCGTATTCCCTACCAACCACCAGTGAGCTAAACCCCTAGATTGTCACGCCCAGTCATTAATCGCACAATCAAAAGCCCTCAGTTCCGGAGCAGCACGAAGATGTGGCAAAGCAAAACCCCGCCTTCAACTTACGAACCGACCGCCCAAGCAGTGTGCCCCTCCATGTGGTAGCAAAACACGGTTGCCAAGCCCTAAACCCTAAGCTCTAAAACCCTTGGCGCGTTAAGGGTTTATGTGGGCATGTCGTATGTATCTACGTCGGGGCGCAGAGGGGCTTCCTATACACAGGTTTTGTTAAGGCCCATGTATTCATGTACCATATGAGCCATAGTCAAGTACACTCCTAGTATCCCTCTTAGTAGCCCCTATGTTTTGCCCTAAATGGTCCTGTATACAATCCGCTTAAAGGATTTTAGATTATAGCTCATATGCCCAGACGGACCCTTCCAGCAGATAGGAGAAGACATCCATGTTCGCGTGGACGCTGCAAGGGGATGCCTCGTCCCAGTGTAGCGGGTGACTTGGCTGAGGGCTTGTAAACCAGGGTTTAGAAATATTCCCAGGTTCTGAGATCCAGGCCTTTTGAGGAGGGCGCCCATACTATACGAGCTTAGATGGGTGGTTGTCAAAATTATGACCCCTTTCTTGGGTACCCTAAATATAAGGTGCCGCATTATAATAGGGATCCAAACAAGGACCATAACTTTGACAACCACCCAAATAGCTACCAAGATTCTGGTTCTAGATTCCTGGTATGGCGATGGTATAGGGTACCTCTGCATGAAAGCCGCAGAGTTTTCAGATGCAGGCGTCTAAACCTAAAACCCTAAACCCCGGCGACGATGTTAGGACCAGGGGTGCCTTAAACCCTAAACCCTAAATCCAGGGATGCAAAAAAAACACTCAACTTGACTTCCGAATCGCAGGGATTGTTGGGGCATCACCTTTTTTGTTTCTTACTGGTTCTTAGAATCCAATTGGGGAATATATCATTTAGGGATTATACAGGGATGATATTCCCCCATTCCCTACAAAGAACCTGTAAGTTTCGTTGGACATCGCCTACCTACCCTCAGAATCCGAAAATATTCTATCCACCGTCGCCTAAAGCAGGGGAAGACTCAGAACTCAGAAATACTCTGCCATGTGTCGGGATAGTGCATCTGAATCATTCGAAGGTGGATTCTATAAAAAGCCGGCAACCGCGATATCTCCAGCAGAACAGACACCTAAACCCTAATCCCTTGGTAACCCTAAGCCCTAAGCCCTAAACCCTAATCCCTTGGTAAGCCTGAACCCTAAACCCCAAACCCTGAACCAGTGTCAACTGGAAGCTCCCCCAAAAATCTATTCAGTCCTGCGGTTTCGAATTTTCAGAACCAGCTGAGATCCTTAAATTCTCAACCAGGGCTTCTGGAGCCAGGAAGTGCTGACATTCCAAGCTGGAAGGGTTCAGGGTTTAGGGTTTAGGGTTCAGGGTACAGGGATCAAATCTTCAAGTAGATGGTCGACGTCTCGTGGAAGCAGAGAGAGTAGCAATAGCAACCGAGATAAACATGATGGCGGTGAGGCAGCTGGGAGTTACCACAGTAGAAACTGGGCTAAGAGCTGTAGCTGTCATAGTGGTGTATAAAACTAAAGGAAGATGTACGATGACCCTGTGAGTGTGGCAGGTGCAGCAGATCTTCTGATGAGTCTTCCTCTGGCCGTGAGAGCTGTCGAGACTCTTAATCTCTCACCCTAGGTAGGAAAAATTCGATCCGTCACCAGTTATGCCGCAAAGTTCCTTGCAGTTACAATCCTACAGAAGGCTAGTGTTTCGCACGTTGTCTACTTGTTTGGTGCTTGTGGAGGACTGGGAGGTAAACAGCTGGAAGTCTGGGCTTTACCGCTCTTGCCAAGCAAAACTGCGTTTAAGGAAAACCGATGACATGATAAAGTCCATACAGGATTTGCGGTTTAGAGGGGTGAGAGGCTTTCAAACTTTAAGGTGTGGGATTTAGGTGAGAGAGTTTATAGTGTGAAGCTGTCAGTTGCTGGGCTAGGGATACAACAGTCGAATATAGTTTTCCCAATCAGGCCAAAGCATCGTACGAAGTATGGCTTCTGTCATAGGTAGGAACTTCTTATGGTTTGGCCAAGTATTCCCTAAATGAAAATCATAATCTCGAACCCTAAGCCCTAGACCCTAAACTCTGCAACCGGGGGTCAAAACAATTTCTGAACCCTGACCCCGAGGGAAGTTAAAATACTTGGCCCCCGAAATAGTCATGGGGAAGCCCCTTTGGGCCCTAAGTATATACCCCTAAACGCTCAGCCCTAGCCTCTAGTGAGTTCGTGAATTCCCCTATAGGCCTGAAGAAATGTGTGGATGTAGTTTTTTTTGTTCTTTTCGGAGTTCTCCTGCTGCATCTTTTGTTCTTGTCGGTGGCTGTGGCATCCTTTTCAGTTGAGGAGTTTTTGTGCATCAACCACGATGGACTTTAGCAGCCCCTTAATCTACCCTCAGAACGGTTCATAGGGGATGCTAGGGACTAGGGTAAACCCCAGACCCTAGGCCTAAACCAGTGCGTATAGAGAACTGGACGAAGTAATCCCCTGCCCCTAATAATACGACCCCCCACCCGCTGGTAATGAAGATTCCCCCTGCCATCTGATGGTACCGTTATGAGAGTATCTATTATTGTATCAGGGGCAAGGGATTGGCGGTGCGCCCTCCATGTGCAACCCCTAACCCCCGAAGCCGAAACCCTCCAGTACGCAAGGGTTGGCTTGAGAATAGCATGCCGCGATAGGGGGGGGGAATGATCAAAATGATGGTTGAGGCTTTAGGGTTTATCGTCCCTTTAAGTAGATAGAATATGGAGTGTGTGCGGATCTTCTATCTACTTGAGGGGGACTATAACGTGTAGGATTTGGGGTGGCTTAGGGCTTAGGGCCTGGGATTTAAGGTTTAGGTCTTCGGGCCGGGGCTCTCGTGGCCCCTCGCTTAGGATGCATTGGGATTACGAAGAGATTTTGCGTTTCCCCATAAAGGGCTCAACAGGGGTTACTTGCACAAAAGTCCCATATGTATACACTCATCAAAGAAGAAATTTCACAAGGAAACATCGCTAATCAGCCACTAATCTGCTAGATGGACATAGGGCTTCATACTCCAAAATTGTAGAGTTTTGCAATGCACCCCAGGAGTTACCTGGGATGGTGCTATTCCCTTTTCACCCTGCTTGCCGGCGCATTGTCCCGACCCCTAAGGGAAAGCTCGAGGTGGCCGAGTGTACAGAACTTACTCGCAGTGGTGGCGGCAGGAAAGGAGCCCACGAATGCGTTGTCCAGGGTCCACAGTCTTTCAGTAAGCTCTAGTTGTGGCACTCCAAGTGACCCTAAGGGTCCAAGCACCTAATGATCATATACTACACGAAATCTGTACTATGACTTACTAGTACCAACGCCCCAAGTTAATCTAATTATTGGGTACTGGACCCCAAACCCTGCACCTTATCCTTATCTACCCCTATAGATCCCCTCTGAGGAGACCGCAGTATTGGATACTTGGACCCCAAACCCTGCACCCTGTCCCTACATACCCCTATAGATCCCTTTAGGGAGACCTGATTATTGGGTACTTGGAGTCTGGGTGATGCACGAAAGATTCAGGCAGTGTGGACTTGATTCTGGACCTGCGCAAGGAAGGCGCTTCAGCCATAGGAGCCGCAGGGGTAGTTTCTCCCAACATCTGATGCTTTATGGTTCAGGGTTTTAGGGTTTAGGGTTTAGGGAGATGCAGTAGCACAGAAAGATGAAGAAAAGACTTCATACCAGAGGGGATCCGCAGTGGATGCGATCATTGGGGATTTCCCAAAATGAGGGGTACCTTTTTGGGGTGCCGACAATAAGGGATGTAGTAGATTACGGTCTCTAGTGGGGTCCCCCTATTTAGGGAAACTACCACTTGTTTTCAAGGGATGTGAGGGGGCGGCCCTTAAGACGGAATCCTTGTAGTTCAATCCGGGTGCCTTTGCGGCTAAGGATGTAGAACGCTTTCACATGGTTAGTTACCAGCCCTACCAGCTAAGCAAGTTCACAGAAGAATCATAATATGATGATTGCAAGATGCTAGCGTTATGGCCCTTAACCCACCCCTGAACCCAGGGCATCCTCTTAGCATACTTACTGGAAATTTTCTCCAAATGTGCTATATGGTAAGATCGCCTGGTGGCTTTGTAGCATTGGTGAGTGGAAGGCCCGTAGACCCTAAATATGCGGTACAGGGTTTAGGGTTTAGGGTTTGGGGCTTAGGGTTTAGGGCTAAGCATTGGCTAAACACTGAATACTCAACTCTGTGCTGTGGACGCTTGAAGAATTATTACCATTCTTCCCCTGCATTTCGTACATAAGTACGATATTGCGATCTAGGGTGATATACCCTATAACCACTTTCTACATCAGGAACTATGACAGTAGATGCAACACCGGATCAGTCAAAAACCATTACCCTAAACCCTAAACCCTAAACCCACTATGCCCAGGCTGGCGACACACCCATGATGCACTCACTGAGCCTAATCCCAGATGAAGTGGTGGTCCTGATCCTGCAGGCGCGTTTAGGGTTTAGGGTTTAGGGTCTATGACTGGGCTTCTATGTTTTAAGGTTTAGGGTTCAGGGCTTCAGCGCTTAGAGTTTAGGCTTTTTTCAAGATTCTTACGTCTGATACACGTCCTCTGCCCACTTACATGGAAGTTTCCCCAAAAAGTGGCTTCCCTCATATTAACACCCAATACCATATTCCTTATTACCCTAAACGTTGAAGTCCTCAAAAGCTGGATCGCCCCCATGTCTCCGGAAACTCCGGGATGAAAATAGGTGTGCGAAAGGACCCTGCTTTGCAGGCTTCAGGAACCCTGAACCCTAAAGACGGTCAAGGTACCAGTTACAAGCATCCCATTAACTGCATTAACTCTGTTCCGGGGTTTAGGGTTTGAAGAATTAGGGTTTAGGGTCTAGGGTTTAGGGCTTTGGGAAGCATGTCCGTCCACAGTTTGGGTAGCATAGCCACAATTTTGACCAGCAGAGTTGCTGAACAAAAGCTAGGTGGGTGGTAGTTTCCCCATGTAAGGCTCTTAGGCCTTCCCAGGGTTTAGGGTTCTAAGCCCTAAACCCTAAACCCTCAATGTCCCTTACATATCTGTCGAAAGCCAAGCCAGGACTTGCGGCAGGTTCAGCTTGTCCGGGCCAGCATCACCGCAAGTTCTGTTTCAAACCCTGAAGCTAAGATTTAGGGCTTAGGATCTAGGTTTAGGGTTTGGGGCTCCCAGGTTCTCCCTCACTTAGCCTTAACTACCCCTAGTTATCCATAAGTAACCCTCATTGGGGAACTTAAGTCCTCAACCCTTTGGCCCTACCCGCGTAAGGTATCGGCTCTTTGGGCCCTGCATGCGTTTTGAGAGCTGGAGGTGATAAAGTACAGCGGGTTTTAGGGTTTAGGGCTTAGGGTTTAGGGTTTAGGGCGTAGGGTTGCTGATGTCGCGCTAGAGGTGCAGAATGGAATTGTTTCACACTGGTAGATGAGTGTAAGACCCATCCCTAAAACGCTAAAAGCTCCCAAACTCCCCTTGACACCCCCAGGAACATCTTCGCTAAACCCTAAACCCTAAGCCGGAAAAAGGAGAACCTAAATGAAGAGGCCCTGAATGGCCGAGCCGACTCTCGAGCAATCACCCGACGCTGCCAGAAGCTTGCAAGGGGCCCGGTTTAGCTTAGGGTTTAGGAGATGTGAGCTACAGTCTCTAAACTCCTTCAATGGGGCTCCCTAAACCCTAAACCCTACATAGGGGGTTATGTAGGGGACTACTATGGGTGTTAGTGGGGATATTAGGAGTTTGGTTTAGCGTCAGGAATTTACTATTGTTTCAATTTTAGGTCGGGGGTGCATATGGTTGATACTACAATTCTGCATGACCTAACGTGCCTAAACTTTGGCTGTATATGGGTATAAGGGACCTTATGTACGCCAATAGTGGAGAATCAAATGGACAATGAAATGTAACCCAGGGTCATATGCGAACATCTAGGGTTTATACCGAAATTCCTGGCCTCGCGGATACAAGGGAGGATCGAAGAGAGACTTTTGCATGTGGGGTTCCTAAGCCCTTGCACATGTTTTCGGCTGACATCTGCAATGTGTACTCTAACCCTAAACCCCCGTCAAACTCTAAACCCTATAGATAGCAAGCAGTCCAAGCTCTGGTTTCAAATTGATTCCTGCCTTATGAAGAATCCCCAAGTTTTAAGCTCACTGCAAGCTGCACGTGCTGAGTTGGAGGCGCCCAAGCGAAGGGCATCCCGCAGGCATGGGAACTTGATTCGTGTCAAGAACCCTTGGCGCATCAGATGGTAACCACAACCCCCAAACCCTGAACCCCCTACGCAGCTCAAGCCCATCCAGCAAGCGTGGATCAACCTGTGAACGGAGGCGTGACAGGAATAAGTGGCAGGGCTGTGCCCTGGCTGTAGGGAAGCCCGTCGGAAAACGGGTTGCAGGTACGGGGACAACCTTCTGCAGGCTTTATACGGAGTAGAACTTAGGGTTTTGGGTCAGTACCACACCCTAAACCCTAAACTCCTAAATAGTAGTCTCCATGTTATTTCCACGTTCTTGTTTCCTTTTCATGCTCCATTATTGTGTTATTTTCCAGGACAGATTCTTGGTCGCATCAGTGGGCATGGCCTGGCAATGTATGCGGCACAACCAATGCCATTTGGGGGTTGGGGTGTAGGGTTAAGGCTCTAAGGGTTGAGGTGTGAGTTTGAGCCCCAGTTCTGCCTTTTTCAAGCAAATATTGTCCGATTTCCTTCAGAAGGAATCTGCACAGGTCGTATAGCATTGAAGAAACGTGTCATGTAGAGTCTTGGGATTTGGGCAGAAGCCCTGGAACTTGCAAAGTCTTCTGAGGCTACGTCGGGGTGTGAAGGACCATGGTTCCACGAACCGTGTGCATCTCCAGCCCTGCAGAAAAGCTCCAAGCCCAGACCCCTTTTAGGGTCACGACTATTAACAACCAAATTTTGAATCCAAAAAACCCAGAACTCCTGAATTCAAAGCCCTAAGCTCACAAAACTTCAGAAGCAAGTTGAGGTGGATAGATTTTCTGTATTCTACCCGAACAAAGCACAATGAGGGATATAAGAAGAGTACGTATTCATAAAACCCATCCCTCATCCCTAAACCCTAATGCCCAGAGCCTCACACCCTAATCCGTAAACCCGAAGCCATTATCCTTAAACCCTCATCCCTAAACGCAAATCCCTAAACCCTACACCCCCTAAACCCTTAGCCCTAACCCCTATATCCCTAAGCCCTAGAACTTAAGCCCGAAACCCCATCCCTAATCCCTAAACACTGAGCCCTAAACCCTAAGCCCTAAAACCTCAACCGTAAACCCCAATCCCTAATCCCTAAACCCTAAGCTGTACCAGACCAGCTGGCCGAGGTGGACCTGAATTGCCCCATCCGCCGAATTCGCCCGCCGAGTGGGAAGGTGAGAGCCAGGTGTTTCAGGGCTCTTCAGTAGTATCCTAAACCCTTAAGCCCTAAGCCCTTAAACCCTGAACCCTGAAACCAAAAACCTTAAACCCTGAAACCCTTAAACCCTAAACCCTAAACCCTTAAACCCTGAACCCTTAAACCCTAAAACCCTCATACCCTCATACCCTCAAATCTTAACTCTTAAACCTTTGATCCTTAAGCCCGAAACCCTTAAACCCTAAACTCAGGGTTAAGGCTTGCAGGCGCAGGCTTTAGGACTTTTGGGTCTAGGGTTTTAGTTTGTAGGGTTTAGGGGTTGCGGCTTTGGCTTTCTTTGGAGGGAATCTTAGAAGGGACCCCCTATTCCTAATACCGTAGAATAACCCTTATTGAACCTTTGTATACACCCGCCTGCTTCACCCAGTAGTCTGCACATTACCTCCCCCATGACTCCCATGATCTATATGAGCTATAGTCTCAACTCCTTAAAGCGGATTACATAGTTGTTATTAAGGGGCATACTAGGAGCTTTGACACTAGACCGTAAACCCTGTATGGCTTCCCACCATCCTAAAGATCCGGGGCTCAGGGTTTAGAGTTCTAGTGTTGAGGGCTTAGGTTTTGGCACCCCCTGGTCCACCCGAAGCTCCCTGAACCGCAGACCCTAGGAGGACCCCCCACCCTGTATAATAGGAATATAATACGACCCTAATATACTCCTTATTATCCCTTACAACTACTATTACACTATTACAGGTTGGGGGGTCTACCTAACCGTAGACCCTGGTGGGTTTAGGGTTTTGGGGTTTTAGGGTTTAGGACTTATGGAAGAGAGCTTAGGGTTTCTTTTGAGCAGAGTAAGTTAAGTTACCATAGCATGGACAAATAGCCAGGATGCTTCAGCTTTAAAATCCTGAGCAGCAACTACTTTACAGGGTCTGAATCCACTTTTTTTGGCATAGCTTCGAAACACTAAACCGTAAAACCCTAAACGCCGAAGCCCTAAAACCCTAAACGCCGAAGCTGCACCAGCTTGAGAGCGAAATTTGCTGTCATTCCAGTCCACCCTTCTTCATTCATGGGTGCCCCCACTACCGCCCGATAGTACTGTACCCCACAGTCCCCACTTAATTAGGACTAATCAAGTAATATTCCTTACCTAAGGGGAAACTGGGGGGTGGTTTAGAGAGGTAGGAGAACCCCAATTCGTAGATGGCTGGCTGGTTGCTGGCATGGCTTGAGAAATGGATCCCTACAGTTAAACCGCACTACTTTGCGCTGTCTGTTCCAGGTAACATGCAGGTCGATCCAGCACGCTCGCCACAGCCACTGGAGGAGTTCTCGGGACCAGTTTCAGGGTTGATCCTAAGGGGGTCTGGGGGGTCCAGGGCCTCCTCTGCGAGCGAATTTCGGGACCAGGGGGCTGAGAGCTCGGAGGGGCTGAAAATTTTCCAGCACCAAAAAAGGGCTTCGCAGCGCCTCCCAGAACCTTTCACGGCCTCCCGGCCCTGCCAGGGCCAGACCGGCAGGCCTAAACCTTGCAAGGCCTTTCAGAAGCCTGCGCTTTTTTCAGTGCCTCCACACACAAGCTCCCAGCATTTCCGCCCCCTCAGGGCATCCCTTCTCCAAGCACCTTCAACACCTGCAAGGCAGCACCTCTCATAGCAAACTGAACAGGTGTTGTTGGCCAAGATGGACCTAACTGAGTTTAGGTCCTAAACCCTAAAAGGAGTAGGTTTGGGCGGTTGGGCCTCCTCAGACGGCGTGGGGTGGGTGATTGTGTTAGATGGCCTTCTACAGTCAAGCCATGACAGCACCTCGCATGCA
>CAJNIZ010042994.1:0-11501 GCA_905231905.1 Symbiodinium pilosum
GGAGTGACCCCCTGCGTTCATGATCAAGAACGGTACACACACACACACAGACACACACACACACACACAGACACACACACACAGACACACACAGACACACACAGACAGAGACACACACACACACACACAGAGACAGACACAGACACAGACACAGACACACACACACACACAGAGACACAGACACACACACACACACACACACAGACACAGAGACACAGACACACAGACACACAGACACACAGACACACAGACACACAGACACACAGACACAGACACAGACACAGACACAGACACAGACACAGACACAGACACAGACACACACACACACACACACACTCCTAAAGGATCCAGATACCTCAAGGGCACATACTTGGGGCCCAAAGAGGTTTCTACACAGGTATTTCGGGTCTAAGTAAATACTATGTAGGTTACCGTTTTGGGACACACAAAAATACACCCGTATGTCCTTGCGAGCCTTGTCCTATCCCAGCTCTGCTGCCAAGTTTCTGAAGACCGGCGCAACGTAATCGCCCCCGGTTGCTGTTGCTATGACCTGCACCACGATTTCGGAAAAGGGTTTTGGGTCTGGGTTTAGTGTCTAGGGCCTAGGTTGAGAGGGTCATGAGTTTATTTGGAGACAGGCAGGATCCACGATTTCTCCATGTCATGGTCGATTGACATGCTCTAAAGAGGGGACCCTTAAAACATGTGGGAAAGATTCTTTGAGAGAGGCAGTGAAATTAGTTGTGACTGGTCTTTCCCAGAAATATCCTTCCCTAAGCCCTTAACCCTAATCCCGAAACCCTGATCCCTAAACCCTAAACCCTGATCCCTAAACCCTAAACCCAGTCCATACGGGAAGCCTGTCCTTTCTGTCGAGCTGACCAAACATGCTTGTTCTTAACACGGGCACCTCGAAAGAGGCCCGGACCGTAAACCCTGACAATGTCTCGAAACCCTATAGTCCCCCTTAAGTAGATAGAATATAGGGTTTACGGATTATATGGGGATAATGGCAAAGAAAAACAAAACTACTATTTAGGGTTTAGGCTTCGGGGTATATAGTCCCCCTTAAGTAGCTAGAATATGGGGTATATGCGGGTCTTATTATAAAATACCCAAAGCCACATTCTATCCACTTAAGGGGGCCTATAAACCTAAAGCCTGGCAAACCCAAAGCTTCAGCCCTCCTAAAAACCCCAAGCTTGCCTCAACCCTGAACCCTGCCCCATCTTAGGGTTTAGGGCTTAGGGTTTTCGGGCTTAGGGTTTAGGATGGTTTAGGGTTTAGGGGTTTAGGGCTTAGGGGTTTAGGGTTTAGGGGTTTAGGGCTTACACCTCGCTCAAGCCTGAATCCTGACCCCTCTTAAGCCCCGACAGGAAAAAAGCCTCCCAAACTCCCAGCCTTCCTAAAATCCTACACCCTTTGGCCCAACCCTCCTAAGCCCTACTGTAGGACGAAACAGTGAACAATACATGGCCGTGAATCGAAACCCGGTTTTGTCGCGGGCCCGCCCCCGCCCCCAGTTACATGACCCCTTTGTCGCGGCCTGTTGTTACATACCTTCCTCGCGAATGCTCGGCCCCTAAACCCTAAACCCTAAACCCTAAACCCTAAACCCTACCAAAGAACCCTGTCGGTGCTCGGAAGCCAGGAGATTCTGTTACAAACCTATGTTGCGGAATGGCCGCCCAAGCCTGTTACAAACCCAGTGTTTTTGATTCACAGGCATGTTGACGTCTGCTTGGGATAATTTTCCCTATAACCTCTATAAAACCTCAATTTCCATGTGATGTTCCCTTTTCTTCCCCATCTGATTCTCCATTATGCGTTGCGCAAGATCCCTAAACCCCTCAACCCTCAACCCTCAACCCTAAACCCTAAACACCTAAAACCCTAACCCAGTAAACCCTAACTCCCACCCTGAACCCCTACACCCCTAAACTTTTAAACCCTAAACCCCTCAACCCTATATAACCCACTATAGTAATTTCAATTTTCTTTTCCATTATCCCAATATAACCCCAAACCCTTAATTCTAAATCCCTAAACCCCTAAATCCCAAACCTCTAAAGCCTGAGACCCATCAAGTGGCAACTTCACGAGCCTGCTTTGTGGCAGCAACCTGGCTGACGGTGAAGCCGTTTATGAAACTGTCCTCTGCGTAGCCTAGGGTTTAGGATTAGGGGTTTAGGATTTAGGGTTTAGGATTTAGGGTTTAGGGTGTAGAGTGGAGAGGGTTTATGGTGTAGAGTTTAGGGTTTAGGGTGTAGAGTTTAGGGTTTAGGGCTTGCTGGTGAGGCCTGAAAGGTTTATGTAGGAATAGGGCTGTACAGGTATTATACAGGGAGCTAGTTGTGGTTTAGGGATATTACGCCCCCAAAGAGGAGAATCATATAGAAAAAGCACATAGAATGAAATTGGTCTGTAAAGGGGCTTAGAGGATTTATGTAATGTAGGGGGGGACGACTACAAAGTCTGAGTAATTATTCGCAATGTATCCCCAGCTTCCCAACAAAGCATGAGTCAGGTGTTGGGTGTAATCAAGGCTTTGGGGACAAATCCGGGAACTGCTGCAGGGAACATACCACTGACGTGCGGGCAACTTAACATGTCAAGTGAAAGCTGCTGCAGTTATAGGTCAGCTGAGGCTGGCACAAAAAAGGTCGTAAAGAGTCGCAGGCGCCAAGACCGCAACGATCAAGTTGTATTCCACATTGGCAGTTGCAGAAGTGGAGTCGTAGCCATCGAGCCCTGTTCCCGTTTTCATCCTTCGCGGCGTGCTGCACAAAACAACACGAAAGCACCGGATGAAGTGCTGAAATCTATGTTCTGAAAGTGCCGAAACCCACTGCGCAAGGCTAGCAACTCGATGTTCGCACAATCAATAGCCAACCAAGTAAACAGTGCTCAGATAGGCACCTATGAGGATGATATGAGGACACGAAAGCTATGAGGATTTAATGACTACGAACTTCACACAACAAGTTGGGTTTAACACCTCCCCTTGCCCATTGAGCCTAGAAGAAACCAAGGCAGATTAAGAATGCAAGCCAACAGGTTTAAAGAATATTCCTGATCTACCAGAGGCCCAATCATCAAACTCCACAAATGCCAGGAGATCGTCCAAACCCTAAACCCGACTTGGAGGGTCATAACTATGGCATTGGGTACCTGGGACCATCGTCTTTGCGTACTTAGACCCTTTGCTGTCTGGGACATTGGTACTTGGTAGCATACCATAATTCCTTATAATTCCCTAGCAAAACCCACGAAATCCCCATTGTAGCTCTTTAAAAGTAGACCTCTGCAAAAGCAGGTCCCGTACTGAATTCGTAAGGACGCTTTAGGTCAAAGTAGCCGCAGTGGCGCAGTACGATGATGAGCGTACAGGTTATGGATTCGGGGCATCGCGTGTGAATGTTCTCTGGCTAAAAGCTGTCACCTGGGGATCCTATGCTGCATACACCCCCTCTTACTCCCAGTCACCCGATACTTGGAGGGTCATGGGGACTTAGTAAGTAGGCCGATAACCCCTAGAAGCCATATAATAACCACAATTATGGCCCTTATTAACCTAGTTACTAAGTCTCCAAGACCCTCCAAGTAATGTTTGCTCGTCAAGTTGCTGGTTTATGCTCGGCGTATAGCTTGTGGCAGACTCCAGCGCGGCACAGGAAACAAAGCCGTTCTCATTCAAGCGCACCTAGTGGGGAAGCTACATGAGCCTTTCTCGCAAGAATGGGCTCCTGTCACATGTTTGCAATGGGGTCGCCCCTTTGGGGATCCAAAAAGGGCATATCATGGAGCACCGAGTATATGTTCCGCTGCGCCAACGGTCTGCTGGGGTCCACGCAGTCATCAAGGCGTGAAAGATGAAGGGCCTGGTGTCGACAATTGTAAGCCTAAGCGGCCATGCCATGACGGTACGTGCTGGTTGTCAGCAGATGGGAAGAGAAAATTGCAAGTGAAATATGAACAGGGGTCATGATGAGTCATGTAGGGCTGCTACAGGAAGCCATCCCCCCGTTACCTGACACAAACAAACAGATGAGTTCAGAGGCATTTGTTGAAAGAGTGCGCTTGCAGCATGCTGAGGCGGTGGCACGGGTGGTGTTGTGTCCGCAGCACAGGCCACCAGCCCCAGCCACAAAAGCATGGGAAAGGAGACCATGGTTGCTCTCATAGGTCCAGATGTGAGGGTGAAGGCTATACAGGTATACCGCTGGGTCCCTTAAAGGGCTTTCAGGGATGTCCTGGGTGTAGGCTTAATAAGGGTGCACGTTAATGGAGGATCAAAGGAAAAATGAACCATGACACGGAAAGGTGAGTTGTATAGTGGCCTCTAGGGCAAATATCAGAGTTTAGAGTTAATAGTCTAAGATAATCAATAAACAAAGGATAACCAAATGGACATGAGGTACAGTAAAAAGTACTTTCAGGGTCATGCAGGATCTGCTAGTATCAATCCTGCAAACCACTATACAATTCCAGTTTCCGTTTCATGTTCTGCTTTCTTTTCTATTTGTGTCTCCACTATTTGGACAGTATCCTTTAACCTGTACAATCATACCCTAAACCCATAGACCCAAACTTCCACAAAACTGCCAAAGATGCGCCAGATAGGCTATCGGAACGGGACGTGGAGGCATGGGGAAATTAGGGTTGATTATGAGGGGTCCTTTTGTGGGTGACCCAAACTTCCACAAAACTGCCAAAGATGCGCCAGATAGGCTATCGGAACGGGACGTGGAGGCATGGGAAAATTAGGGTTGATTATGAGGGGTCCTTTTGTGGGTGTCTTTTTTTTGAGGTTTAGGAAGGGCTTGGGGACGGGGACCCCATGTATTGCGTTTCTCTAATCTTGGACGTTCGTGGCTTGCCTTCCTACACGTCTGCGTCCCATCTCATTGCAGTGAAATACAACTTTGCCTTATCGCATCCTGATTAAAGATTACATGCATCGAATGGACGAAACAAATGTTGAGGAAACAATTTGGGCTTGCTTTCGTTGAGCCGGCACCCGTCAACGGCAACAAAGCCCTACTCCAATCTTTCTGTCGTTCATCAACAAACCTTCCTTTCCATCATAGGCCGTTGTACAAAACTGCAAGTCGGATTGCACTCCCCACAGGAATGTGTATCAATGAATCACTCACCTCAAGAATTTGATGTGCAGAACAATCAAGCAAAATGTGAAAATGCAAAAAAAAAAACCTAACCCCTAAACGCTAAATCCCTAAATCCCTAATTCCCTAAACCCTAAATCCCTAAAGCCCTAAATCCCTGAACTCTAAATCCCTAAATCCCCAAACCCTTTAGGGCATGTTACGAGACTGTAGAATGAATTCCATGACCTGCGCATCATGCAAACCCAGGGTGATGTGCAGCCGCGTCCGGGCTAAGGAAGAGTCCATGCGGTTTAGGGTTTGAGGCTTAGGGCTTAAGGTCAGGGTGTAATATTTAGGATTTAGGGTTTAGGGTCTAGGGCTTAGGGTTATAGGGGTATTTTCGCACAGTATCCCGCAGTGTAGCCTTCCCCTACATTTACACTCTCAAGTGGTGTATTCTGTCCTAGATGCATATTGCAGGAAGTGAAAGAGTTAGCAACATCCTGTTGAGGTCTTCTCAAGATGAGGTACCCTGTTATATAACTAGACAAGGACAGTAGAACCTTCTAATATTGGCAAGAATTCGCAAGCTTCGCGACACATTGAAATCCCAATAAACTGGCAAATCAAATCCTGTTTCTATCAGACTCTCCATTTCCTTTCGCATGCGATTCAGTTTTGAGATAGTTTGCCCAAATTCCACATATTTCCCTACATAATGACCATATATATATATAAGTATATCCCTAAACCCTAAACCCTAAGTGTATATATATATATAAGTATATACACACACATATATATATATAGAGTACACACACAAATGCGATGCACCAGGCTTGAATTAGCAGGAGCCTACCTTGCTGTGAGATGCATCCTAAGCATGACGGGGGGTAAGGGTTTAGGGTTTAGGGTTTAGAGTTTAGGGTTTTAGGGTTTAGAGTTTAGAGTTTAGGGTTTAGAGTTTAGGGTTTAGGGTATACCCAAAGGCTCCAATGTAGTTCCTTTTTGGGTTTGTCCTGGTTTTTTTAAAGAGATTATACTATACTACCCCCAAAAAAGGAACTACACAGGAGTGTCTGGGCAAGTACTCTAAACTTTGGGTGTAATGGTACTATAGTATATATTCAGGTCATGGTCATGCAGGGCTTTTAACATCAGCGGTATCATCACCACCATAAGCATTGCAACGACAATCAGTACTTTGTCGTGAGGACTACGCCTATATGGTGTTTCCCGATGCTACTTGGAGGGTTATGGGGACTTCGTAAACAAATTAATGAGACCTCAAAGCCAGATTTAAAAAATAAAATCTCCCCATTACTAACCTAAGTACGACGTCCCCACGACGCTCCAAGTTTCCTTGACCTTTAGAGGCCTGAACCCTCTAACTTCTGATGTTTTCCTTTGCAAGTTGCTCGGCGCAGTGGGTTTTCGCATGTACGCTGGCTACCGGTGAAACGCATGCAGTGGGCTTAGCCCCAAACCCTAAGCCAAAACCTTAAATAGTAGTTTCCATTTTGTTTTCCATTATCCCTGTATAACCCTATATTACCCTATATGGTTACTAAAACCTAGGGAGTAGGTCTCCGGGATGAAAGAAAATGCTTCTCGCGGCGCCTTGTGCATATAGCCCCCCTGAATTAGATAGAATCTGGAGCATATGGGAATCTCGTTATAATATGCCCAAGCCATATTCTATCTACTTAAGGGGGACGATAAGCATGCAAAGAACAATGTCAACGAGCTATTTCCTCAAACAGAATACTGAAGGCTAACCTTCAGGGTTTGTAAGCCGTTCTTAAGCATCATCAGTGGTGTCTAACGTTCCGTAGAAGGTGGAGATGAAGCCGCAAGCGCATATTCAATTCAACCGAAACAAGGACACCATTCACGCTCTAGGCTGTATTCAATAGAAAGAAGTGGCGGACTTTCTACATCAAAAGGAAAAAGCCCCTTAAACGAATTGCACTATCCACCATGCATCGCTGGCTACCGGAACAGCGGCTACGCTTCTGCTGGCTCATTCTCCTGCTTCGCCTTCTCCTGCGCATTCCTGGCACGTATAGGATGTTCTGTCATTTCAGTGCATGGGGATATGGCCCCTACGTTTGCAGCTGAAGGGCACAAGTCTCAGCGCAACCTACAAGATACAACGCCCCAAGCATCCTCAGTACCTATATGCCATAAAGTAGGGTTCCTATACTAGGAATTAGTTATATGGTTTGGGTTAGTATCACCTATGTGGGTACTTATGACCCTTTGGGACAATTCTGGATTCAGTGTTGCTCAGCAGCCTTTTTGTGCGTTGACGCACCCGGAGGAGCTGCTGTTCACTTCAGGAGCAAGTCTCACCTGCGGGGTACATGTGGGCATATAGTACAGTATTTGATGCTTAAGACGCAAAGAGTTTCGGAAAAGATACTTCCAGGACTAAGTGTTTACTATACGGCTACCTTGACCCTATAAAGCCAAAACCTTTAACAGTAGCTGCGACTTTCTTTTCCACTATCCTATTAATCCCCAAATAATCCCCAGATAACCCGATAAATCCGTGTAAATCCCAATATCCCCAGCTTCGCCTTGCTGCAAGGTGCGTATTGCTCGTTTAGGGGTTTAGGGGTTAGGGGGTTGGGGCTCGCAGTTAAAATGGAATCGAATTCCTGGGCCTTCTAGGTTGCAGTACCGAGCAACTTAATTAATGTCTACGTTTTGCACTACCTTATACCTTTGGAATTCTTAGCAAGGTCATCAACGATTTTTGGCATCAATAATAGTATTCGCAGTTTCCCAGATGGCCAACAGCACTGCTCCAAACATCTGAAGTACTCAAGCATCGAAGTCTTGGAAGTTTGGGCCCAGAGAGTCCAACTACCTAATCATCAGATACTTACCCAAACGTATACTATAATTACTAGTACCCAAAACCCAAGTACCTAACTATTGAGTACTTGGACCCTCTGGGAGGGTAATACGGAGACCGTCTTGGCCGGACCTGACCAAGCCCGTCTGACCACCATGAACCTCAAGCCTTCCCTAAGCCCTGAACCCTGAACCCTGAATCCGTCAATCCCTAAAACCTTTAATCCCTAAACCCTGAACCCTTGCGGGCATCCTGCACCACTATAAGCATGGTTCACAAAATCTGGGAACTATGGTTTGCAAACTGCCCCTGACCCCCCCAGTATCAATCCTTATAATTTATAAGTAGGCTATAACCTCCCTTAAGTAGATAGAATATGGCTTTGGTATATTATAATAAGATCCACACATACCCCATATTCTATGTACTTAAGGGGGACCATAATGTTTGGGGCTACAATGGAATTGTATTCTGAACTGCTGCAGTAATTGGTGGGAGGGCAGTAGTGAAGTTGTTGTAGAATGAGGCATTAGACGAGGTGGTTCCGTCCCGCGCAATGTGTCCACGCACAACAGCAGTTCAACAGCATCATATCGTTTACGTCGAATCTGCTTCAAAGGAAGCCTGCCGAATCTGGGGATCCGTGCTGCAAGTGGTTTTTCATCTTCAGAAGGTAGCAGGGAATGTTGGGCTCAACATGTGGCACATCGTTTCCGGATTAAGTTGATGACCTACCCTTGCCCATAAGGTCGTCAATGTCCAGTTTGCAGCCTCACTCTGCTCAATTGGAGCAGTGTCCTGTTTTCTCAGCACTTGCCCTCCTGTCCCAACGGGCAGCTGCGATGCCCTTAGCCCTAAAGCCTATAAACCCTGGCAGGCAGTCCTCAGAGCCTCTCCTTCTACCGGTAGTCCCCCTCAAGTGGATAGAATATGGGGTTTAGGGATTATGTGAGGATAATGGAAAAGAAAATGGAAACTATCATTTAGGGTCTAGGGTTTAGGGTCTATAGTACCCCTTAAGTGGATAGAATATGGGGGTATATGGGGATCTTAATATACTATACCCAGAGCCAGATTCTATCCACATAAGGGGGACCATATACGCCTTGGCACACAGTGTGCCAGCACACCCAGGCACCCTAAACCCTAAATAGTAGTTTCCATTTTATTTTCCATTATCCCAACATAAACCCAATGGGTACTCTAAACCCTAAACTCCTAAACCCTGAATCCTATCCCCCGCTGAATGCAAACAAAACACCCTCCTAGGGTCCTCCCTTGCCTCAAGTGACATCTGCTTAGTAGTGAACCCAAAGCTGCACTTGGAGGGTCTTTGGGGACTTAGTAAGTAGGTTAATAATGGACAAGAAATTGGAAACTACTCTTGGGTTTAGGGTCATGGGGACTCAATAAGTAGGTAAATAACTCTTACGAATTATATGATGAACCCCAATTTTCCCCAGTATTAACCTACTTACAAAGTCCCCATGACCCTCCAAGCATGACCCTAAACCCTAAACCCTTAAACCTTAAACCCTAAACCCTAAACCTTAAACCCTAAACCGTGCAAACGAGACGGGACTACGTCATGGCTTCGACGAACCATGCAGGAGGGCCCTGCTGCTTCAGCTTCTCAAAAGCTTCATCCATTGGATGATTCATCTCTGCCTGGGTTCTTAGGGTTTAGGGTTTAGGGGTTGCGGTTGAGGAACTTAATTCAAGTTACTATTTTGGGGAAACCCTATTATGTACTATATACATATACCCATTATGGTGAGGTTAGTCAAGTTCCCTAGTAGCAACTCAGGTTGCTGGATGAAAGTTCTGCGCGGCCTTTTCGCAGCATATGCAGGGAGTCCTGATTATACTGGATTCCGTTAGCTGCATCTAAATATTAATGGACATGATATAGGAACTCGTGAATGGAGCACGCAAGGTCAGGTGAGAAAATGAAGGTTACAGTATTGCAGCGATTTCACGGGAGTATATCAGGGCGCTAAGAGGGCAAGATACAGTGCAGACTCCACAGAGTGCAGTGTAGCGGCCTAAACGAGTAGCGAGATCCTTGCGGTCCCCTCTACCACAATTGTAACAGGAATCTTTAGGGTTTAGGGTGTTTAGAGTTGAAGGGTTTAGGGCCGTGATATCAGAAGTTATTTGGGCCCCTGCAGTAGGTGTCGAATGTTTGCCAGGCTGAAAGACTTTCAACAAACACAAGACGATCTTCCAGGTCTCATGCTTGGAGGTCCAGCGTCTCTGTAAGCAACTTCGAAATTGTAGTTGATTACACACATTTCTTCAAACGTCTCTTGAGATAAGTTCCCTAGACGTACTTGGGCTCTTCGTGCAGTAGGGATATTTGCACCATGGACCGCCAAGTGGTCGTCCTGAGTTTGTTTGTTATTTTTGGAGGTTTCATAACTCTTGATCATGGCCTCCATCATCAAGGGTGCAGACTCTGCGTGCGTGCACCATTGCAACTTACCATGTATTACATATGCGCACGCACAACAACTTTATACCACGGTGACGACATTGCGACGGAGGTCTTTATTCAAAGCCGCGACCAGATCCTTTCCAGGTAGCCAGCGCAGCTTACAGATTCCAAGTACACGTCATCAGCAGTGAAATTCACCAAACAAGCGGTTCGCAAGTGGGGGGGGGGGGCCATGGATGAGCTAGTCAACACGGCGTTCAAGAAGGATAGAATATGCATAGCCTTCGCCAGGGCTCCGTGTATGAGGTTATGTTCACCAACATCATTATCATGTACGTATATACATGGCCGGCAACATACGCCACAACGACTGCAGTAACTCCTAAGTACTTCTCTATTGAACTACGCTGTTCGGGGTCAGTATGGCTTGAAAGAGACGGCACAGCATGGGTCGCAACAGTAGTGGAAGGAAATTGTGTCTCATTCTCCTTGCACATCCAAGTGCTCCAGGCAGGTATATGGGTGATTGTCAAAATTATGGTCTCTTTTTGGGTACCCTAAATATTCGGTGCCGTACTTAATAGGGATCCAAAAAGGGACCATAATTTTGACCACCACCCATATAATGTGTGCTTGCCCCCAATGATTCCTTCATAGGTACTTTGGAGCCCAAACGTCTCCCAACCCCCGTAACCCCTTGTGCAACCCCCATATGTCCCAAGATTCCTGAAAAGCCCCTAAACCTTGGGTACTGCCCCCACCCAATCACAGTCTATATTAGGGGTCCTATTAAGGGCTATGTATAACTATACCATAAATATTATCCAACTGTTACTGAGGGGGATAGTACCCAACCTAAACCCTAAACCCTTCATTATAGCTGCCTGGATCCTTTGTGACCAGGTCAGAGCCAAATTGATTTTCTGGGTTGCTGTTGAGGAACTTAATGTAAGTTACCATAGCATGCGTATATGGAGTTTACGGCTTAGTTACCATAAGCTGGGTATATAATAGTAAATGATGGGGGGTTCCTTGTTGCAACATTTTAGAAGAAATTCCTTAACAACAAGCCCCTAAACCCCAAACCCTA
>CAJNIZ010042994.1:12789-26821 GCA_905231905.1 Symbiodinium pilosum
CCCCCCCCCCCCCCCCCTCGGTAAACAACGTGGCAAACGACTGAAGCGATATCATAAGAACCCACCCAACAGTCTAGTAAGGAGCCCGGTAAAGTCAGCTTTCCCATTTTATTTGTCATTAACGAATGCGCGCTGGCAACCTACACCCTCGGATTCTCCTTCCAACCCCAGCTAAACTACTGCTCCCTAAGCTTCCCCCGCGCGAGCTAAATGAGCCTAACTGAGGGAGAACCTTTGGGTGGGTAGAAATCGGGGGAGAAGGCACCCTAAACCCTAACCCTTAACCNNAACCCTACACCCTGAACCCTGACCCTGAACCCTAAATCTTAACCTCTAACCCTTAACCTTAACCTCTAACCCTAAACTCTAAACCCTGAACCCTAGACCCTAAACCCACAATAATGCAGTCTCTCGAAGCCGGCCTCCTTTCTGGACCACTGTTTCTCCTTCATGAGCTTCACAACCTGAGCCTCTGCACAGCGTCCGAGGTTCTACCCAAGGGCTCCCACCGTACATTTGTTTTTGGGTTTAGGGTTTAGGGTTTAGGGTTAGGGCGGGGTTTGCTATTTTGGTAAGGGATTAGAGTTGACTACCCCAAAACGGAACAAGAAAAAGGGACTACATAGAAGGTTCTGGGTAGGCTAGGTAGGCCCATGACAACACACTAGTGTTATCCACAACTGGTGGCTGGGAATCTTCAGGGTATCACGTGGTAGGGTTTAGGGTTTAGAGTTTCCCCTACCCAAGTTATTGTAACAATGATTTCAAAGATTTAGGCTGTGAGGTCGGGAAGTGTTTGGGCGTCCTGGCTTTGAGATGTTTCAGTCTGTTACTACATCCTAGGTTGGAAGCCCTACTTCATACCATATAGGTACTTAGGATCTTTTGGGAGTGTGTACTTGCAGCGGCAAGCCGATTGCATTCACAGCCTTGCCAAACCCAAAGCGTCCAAGTGGGTATATAGTATCTACTTCGGGCCCAAAGGAGTTCCCATATAACTAGTGTAGGGCCCAGGTATAGACTAGTACTCCAACTTTTCTTAGCAGGGAATAAAGAAATGAAATCCGTATAATCCCTATATGATGTATTTTCTTATGATGTTTGCGTGGGTATATACTATAGGGTACATGAGCCCTGAGGCAAAGCTGCAAGGTGAGCCCGGAGAATTTCAGCAGCAATGTCTACAAAAACTGGGTTGCTGTTGAGAAACGGATATGAGTTGACCATATTAGGGGTATATAGTGACAACATGGCAATTGGCACACCTGCTAAGGATCAACTCTTAGGTGCCTGCAAAAGGAATATAGGGGATTCCCAAAAAGTTAAAGGTCTAAGGTCCTAGCTAGGTGCCAAGGAGGTAAATCATAGGAATTCCTCATTCGAGTAGCTTAATTCATGTTCCTTAACACCAACCCAGAAAAGGCTCAATATCGAAACTGGACACGCTTCTGTCAAGCCCGACAGATCCTGCCGCTTAATCATCTGCTAGCCCTCCTCCCGCAGCTGCTGCTGCTGCTGCTGCTCCTCCTCCTCCTACTGCCATGACTGCTACTGCAACTCCTTGTCCTACAGCTACGACTACGACTACGACTACTACTACTACTACTACTCCTCCTCCTACTACTACTACTACTACTATGACGATAGCAACACAACGACTACTGCTGCTGCTACTACTGCTGCTACTACGAATAATACTAAAAACACTACACTACACTACCCCTCCTCTTCCAAAACCAGAGCAACATGAAGCCCAAAGCGAAGTCGCCTCCATGTCGTCCGTCTTGGCATCAGCCTGCTCCTTCTTTGGAGCCTTCCCGCGCAGTGATTTCAGAGGGTCCAAGTCCTGACATTTCTTATGCCTGCCTAATATTTATTACCGGAATCTAGGCACCCACTCAAGGGCTACTTGGACGCTTTGGAAAGGGTTTTCGACCAATAAACAAGTGTAGTACAAGGATTAACAAAGGGACATGCGCGGCTGTATAAAGGTGGCACGTCGGCCTTCAACTGTTGTTGGCTAATGCATCATCAGCTTGAAAAGTTCGATGCCCATCAAACCAAACCGGTCCATGTAGCTTTTGAAGTATGTACTTGGGCTGCAGGATAGATAATACATGGGAATCTCTTTGGTCCCTAAGTATAGATACTATACGCCTACATAAACTCTTTGGTAATCGACGTTAGGTTGATGTCATGTCAACAGCATTCCAATGTTGAGAGCTTGCCTGCACTAGAAGGCATTCCACTTGGCGGATCCTCGAAATGATCTGCGAATGTGCTTGTCCCCAAGGGGCGACTCAGGCTTAGGGCTCAAGTATGCGGCCATCTTTGCTATAAACCTTTGGCTTTCAACGTTCAGCAGATGGTGGGGGGGAGGGGGGGGGTGAAGTCATTGCCTGAATGTCTGAATTTCTGACACGACAGCCCACAAGCAACAGCACAATCAGCCACCAGGAACATATTAAAATCGCGTCCGAACACCCAAATCTGAGTCCGAAGACGACATGTGCCGCCAAACATTGGCCTGTTTCAGCAGCCTTTGCAAGAAGGATCCAACGTTCCCTGGAAGAGCTAGATTTGGAAGCCGGAAGTTGTTCAACCCTCCCCCTTGCTAGAACACTCCCCCCTCTCGTATCAGGATAATTCCCAAGAAGCTGTGTTAATACTCCCTAACCCACAAACCATAAACCTACCCTAATATAATCCCCTATGTAACCCATTATAGTAGTTTCCATGTTCTTGTCCATTATCCCTATATAACCCCTATATAACCCCATACATAATCCCTAAATAATATAGTACTTTCCATTTTCTTTTCCATTATCCCTATATAACCCTATATATAATCCCTAAATAATATAGTAGTTTCCATTTTCTTTTCCATTATCCCTATATAACCCCAACTACATGCTAAGGATGTACCCATCGCGCTCCGCCTTGCCGGCTGACTGCAGCACATCGTACCTTTCTGAACGCTACCGTGCAAATCTCGTTTCGGACGGCGGTCCCTCGTTTCTTTGGCATGTGTGAATTTCACATGATCAAAGCCCGAAAATGAGTATTTCAAGAGTGTGTGTGTGTGTGTGTGTGCGTGTGTGTGTGTGTGTGTGTGTGTGTGTGTCTGTGTGTGTGTGTGTGTGTGAGTGACCATGTTTGGTGGCCTGGTTTGGCGTCATTACGAATCATCAACAAAAGTCTTCAGGTCACATGGCTTGAGCATACGACATGCATCTATATATATATATGTATGATATGATATGTATATATATATATCTCTCTCTCTCTCTCTCTCTCTCTGTCTCCGTATAGATGCATATGCAGTCCTGTCGAATGTCAAATCACTTTTGCTTCTGCTTTATGACCAACTCTCCCACGCGTGTTCACACGCACAGCAACGCAGGAATTCCAGACATCATCAGTTATCAGAAGATAACCGCTGCTATTTAGTTCCCGCCGCACACAAACATACAACAATGATCTCCTGAGACTGTCCTGCGCATCCGGGCTAAAGGATATTTGAGCCAGAAGTCACAGTGTAGGGCTCGGGGCTCCAAGCCACACAGGTGCGGCACCATGTAGGGTTTAGGGTTTATATTACACTCCCGGAAACTGACATGGAAACCCAAAATGGGCCCTACAAAGACTACAGTCCTTCTAAAAGGGGTCTATATGGGAGTCCATGTTAGCTTGGGGAAATGTATCTATCTTCCACTCCACTGAGCCTGTGCGGGCCCAGGCTTGTGATGGGCTTGGGTAGACTGGTGGATTCCACGAGTTAGACACCTTTAGAAGTTAGTTGGTAGATTTTGCCAAGCAGTGCCTTGCGCGATCGGACTCTTAACCCTCATTTCTAAAGAGTTCCTTTTCAGGGAGTTTTGATCATGGCTCGGTTTTGCGATCTACCTAAGGATCAAGTAGGCCTCAACTTCACTCTCCACACTCTACCCTGAGCCTTTTGTTGTAGTCCCTTTTTGGGGTTCAAGGTTTAGGGCTTACAGTAAAGTTTCCCAAAAACCAGAATAAACTCGGAGGCTTTTTTGTAATCCCTTTTGGGGTGGCCTTAGTACCTTAGGGTTTGGGGTTTAGGGCTTAGGGAGGGTCTGGATACATCCTGACTCTTGAGCTTCGGACTCTCCGGCAGACCACCACGCCAGAACCTCACGCTGTTTTGGATTCCGACTCTGCCCAAGGGGTCCATGCAGGTATATGGTACCCTAGAAGCCCAGTTACCTACATGTTGGGTTCCTGTCCTTAAGTCCCTAGATAATTAAATATTATCTGTAACCCAAGGACCTACTATATGGGTACCTGGGCTTCTAGGGGTACGTGGTACTTTCCCTAAGTAGGGGACCCCAATATAGACGCCATAAAACTAGCATCGCCTTTATATATAGGGGTGCCAAAAAAGGTATCACTAATCTTTGGGGAACCCCATATACTTAGCACGCTAAGGGTGTCGCCTGCCCCGGGGCTAAAGTAGTATAGCCACATGGACTACATGGTCTAAACTCCTCAAAGGGGATGATATGGGGGAGTGTTATAAGGCTTATTAAGTTGGATCTAAACCCTGAAACCTAGGGTTATTAAGGGGGATCCTTTTGTAGCCACATGGACCCGTTGAGTCTGCAAGAGGTTCGCGGCTGAAGCGTGCCTAGAAGGGTTTAGGGTGCATACATAGGGGGCCCTACTACAAACCCCAATATAATGCTTTTTCAGGGCCGCAAACACTAAACCCTACACCCTTAAACCCTTAGACATATGGCTTCTTGAGAGCATCTGGGAGCTCCTCTTTGCCCAGCCCCTGAGATACCACCGCAGCTTAAATCAAATTTCCCGCAGAACAAATAAGGGATTACAATCGTACCCCCCCAAAGGTACCCCCCCCAAGGTTTGAGGAGCTAATAAGGACGATAAAGGCTTAATAAGGCCTAATAAGGTTCTAAATCTGGGGGGGGTACCTTTGGGGGGGGTTCTATTGAAATCCCTTAACAAAGTAAGTACACGTAAGATAAGGCTTCTATACCGACCTAAACCCTACACCCCAACAATCAGCAGCATTGTTTGGGTTGCGCATCTAGACCCTAAACTGTAAAACCTAGACTCTAAATCCTAAACTCTAAACCCTAAATCCTAAACCCTGAAGCTCAAACCCTCAACCCCCAACCCTAATCCCTACACCCTAAACCCTTGAGGATCCTTTGTAAAGACCATGGACCCCTAGTATGGGCCCTCAACCCTGGGATCCTATTTACCTACTATATACCCTATATGTACCCTAAAGGGTCCCTGGAATCCCCTTAAAAAGGGCTACGGGCCCATATTAGGAAACCCTAAACCCTAAACCCTAAACCCTACTTTTAACCTTAGATAAAGCCCTCCGGCGGAGGGCCTGCCGCTGTAGAGGCCCTGCGAGTAGGCCGTTGGCAACAGCCTCCCAGGATCTGACAAGGCTTTAGGGTTGAGGGTTTAGGGCTTTAGGGTTTAGGGTTCTAAGGCTTTAGGGTTTGAGGGTTTAGGGCTTTAGGGTTCAGGGTTCTAAGATTTTAGGGTTTAGGGTTTGGGTTTTAGGGCTCAAGGGTTCTAGGGTGGTTTAGGGGTTAGGGCTTTAGGGTTTAGGGTTCTAAGGTTTTAGGGTTTATGGTTTCAGGGTTTAGGGTTCTAGGGTTTAGGGTTTTAGGGCTCAAGGGTTCTAGGGTTTTACGGTTTTAGGAATTTAGGGTTTTAGGGCTTAGGGTTTGAGGATCTCAGGGTTTAGGGTTCTAAGGTTTAGGTTGTTAGGGTTTCGGGTTTTAGGGTTTAAGGCTCGTAAATTTGCAGTTTGACTTCTTCAGACCTAACTATAATGTGTATGCTCGAAGGGTATCATCCTGATAAACGAAAATCAAATGGTAAAGCACATTAAAATGAAATGAAAACTGGAGGGGCGTATGGATAAATGGGGTTTAGGCTAGGGTCATCTGGGGAGTTGCTAGCAGAGAGTTAACGAGATTGACGGAATGGGTCAGCACATGGAGACTGCCATTGACTCGGGGTCTACGGGATGGAAAAACACATGAACTACAAATGGGCTTCTCGGGATATGTAAGGTCTAGTGTTAGCTTGCTGTTTGTTAGTAGGAGCTGAGAGAACGCAAAAGGAAATGCAACATAAGTCATTACCTGGGGGCTTTACGAGGGCTACCATATGAATCCATTTCTCCATGTGTGCTAAGAACCAATAAGCAATCTGCAGGTCTCCTATTTGGAGTTTCATACTGTAGATGGAAAGAATCCTGCATCACCTTCTGTGGCCCTGTACGCTGGGCATTACAATGTTCTGGGGCTCCCAAGAGGTGCAAGATTTCTTCCATCCCGCGTAGGACGGGGTAAGCATTTGTAATTTGAACTGGGGTTGTAACCCTACTCACTACTCGTATTTGGAGTTTTTTTTATGTACTTTCACTCAGGGGTATTGTGGCGTAGTACATCATGAATAAGCCACTTCGACCTGGCTTCAAAGCCTCGTGGACGTCCAACTAGATATCCTAGATCTCAGACGGATTGCGCAGCTTGGGGGTTGAGTCCTGAATCCTAGAAATCTCCTGCTCTGCTAAAAGTAGCCCTGGCACCCTAAACCCTACACACCAGAATTCCTACCGATTGAGGAGGCCGGTGACCTTTTGACTATTGGCTCTTTTGACTCTTGTCACGTGTGACTTTTCGCTCGGATGAAGTTAGGTAGAACTTGGCAAGCAGGATTCGAGGTGCAAACGGGAAAGATCTGGATGTAAAGATCTGAGGCGCATAGGGTGATCATTGTCAGCGCTGAGTCATCATCAGTCACAACAGATAAACATGAGGATGTCGATCGGTATGATGATGATGATGATGATGATGATGATGATGGTTCATCTGGTAGGCGGCAACATGACGAAGACTGTAGCTGCTGCTGTAACTGATGATTGACACTTGGTTGCGCAGCATGCGTTTGAAGATGCCCAACATGGAGCATGGACACTGGAGACATGGCCCCCAATCCCTACACATAACAGGGATGTCTACAGTCCGCTGGGAAACCATACTGTATTCTAGGCATACACACGCACGCATCTGTAGCTTATATACAAAAACCCCAGGGCATACACACACACACATATATATATATACACATATTTATTTATTTATGTATGTGCACACACCCACTCCAAAAAACAGAGAGCCAGACTCAGAAATACACAGAGCCAAACACCAAGCACGCACATCACAACCACAGTTGGCTCTCAAAACACTAACCCCCAAAACCGCGAATCCGAATCTGAACAGCCTACCTAGACTCCCAACTCTCAGCCCTAAACCCTTAACCCTAGACCCTGTCCGCAAAAGACCTGCCTCCTTAAGCATCTGCTGCGCGGCTTTTAGGTCGCCAGACTCTGCCAGTTTTGATGCCTGCTAAGTAGGGTTTATGGGGTTAGGGGTTTAGGGGTTTAGGGATTAGGGTTTAGGGTTAGTAGGCAACAAAGGAATATATCATATAGGGACTATATTGGGACCATATTCCCGTATTCCCTACTAAGCACCAGTAGGTTGAGGTTTAGGGTTCACTGTAGCCCAGTTACCATACTACAATAAGGGTACGTACCCCTTTTTGTTGTTGGTCCGTTGTATAAAAAGGACCAAGAGACCCAACAATTTACCTTTGGTTAGCTAGGAATGAAGGAATGGACCCTCATAGAAGCCACTATATGGAACTTGTGTAACCCATTATACTAATTTCCAGTTTCTTTTCCATTCCTTCATTCCCAGCCAACCCAAGAACCCCTAACCCCTAAGCCCTAAACCCTTAAACCCTTAAACCCTGAGCCCTTTAAGGGTTTAGGGTTGTAGGGTGTAAGGGTGCAGGGTTAAGGGTTTCTGGTTTTAGGGGATTAAGGGTTTAGGGGAATACAAGATAGATACGCAAGCAGATAGATACATAGACAGGTAGATAACCGACCTATACAAACCGGGCAGCCATGTTTTTGAGATGGTAAGGTCCGATCGCTTTTGCGATCTATACACAAATCACACCCCCTAAACCCTAAACCCTAAACCTAAACCCCTAAACCCAATATACTGTTCCTGACCTGCCTTATCTTGCAAAAAACAATCCACAACCCCTGCGACCCCTGGGGCTCCAACTGGTCCAATGTCAACATTTATGGACTTCAGGCTTCAGGGCCGGATGCATGTTTTCATTGTAGACTTGGATCCCTATATCATCCCTAGTATACTGGCAGTTTCCACTTCATTGTCCGTTCTCTTGTCCATTAGATCCTCCGTAATTTAGGGGCTTGGCCCCCAGGGAGTGGGGAGCCCAAGCCACTGACCCAGAGTCCTGAACCCCCCAAGAAATCTGGCCTCGACCAGGCGGGCTTGCGCTGCTTCATCCTGAAATCACGCAGGTTTGGGGTGGTGAGGGGTCTGAGGGTTTAAAGGGAGTCTTTGGAGTTTAGGGATCTGAGAGTTGAAGGTAAGTTTTAGGATTTAAGGATACAAGGGTCTTGGGGCTTGGAGTTTTGGGCTTTAGTGTTCAGGACTTAGGCCCTGGGTTCTGGTGGGATTTGGTTCGGGTATACGGTTTGAGGTTTGGACTCCAAAAGGAAAGGATGGGTCTGGGGTTTGGGTAATGTTTGCTCAGGTGTCAGGTTCATGCCATAGGGATTCAGGTGTAGCGTGCGCCTGTGTGCAAATATGTATATATATATATACACGATACATATATGTATATATATATATGTGTACATGTACATATTCACACATATGTATATCACTGCTGGCATATCGAGGTACATGTTTTGTGCATTATTTGCCTGAGTTCAAGAATTATGGTGTTTAGGGTTTAGGGCCATCTAAAGCAGGGTCTGGTTTGATGTCACTACCATTTGCTCAGGCTTAGGACTGGAGGTCTTCAACCCCTAAGCCCCTAAGCCCTATAAACTCAATACGCCCTAAACTCTAAGCCTGAACCCGGTAAACCCCAAACCGCAAATCTTCAAAACGCCTAAAGCACAAACCCTAACCCCTAAGCCCTATACATCCCTATACCCTTCAGCGGTTTCATAGCCTTGCTATGGTAACCTCAAACTCTAGTCCAAGCATTAAACCCAGGATCTAATCAATCTAAATCTTCTTCACGAGCCGTCTCAAAACTTCACGCCTTCTACCATGAGTTGGCAAACTGAATCCCCATCATTCTGATAGGCTCCTCCTCCCTAAATCCTAAACTCTAGAGCCTAAAACCTAAAGCCTAGGCCCCAAACCCCACCCTCACACCTGACGTCCTTCTAGACATGAAGCACGCCCAGACAGGGATCCACGGTGCGGAAAACCTCAGAACCCTCAGCCTCCCCATACAGCCCGGAAAGCCACAAAAGCCCGAGCGAAGCCGGGAGCCTAGACTGCCTAAACACCTCTGCTTAACTCATAATGTAGACCCCTGAATAATAAGCACCCTCCCCTCAAATGTCCCTGGGGCTGTGAAACCAGGCGGGGGACGACGGTGAGTAAAATCTAAGAGGACGCTCATAGCGCGTTCGTGAACGTCGAACGTACATATGCCAGCGACCTCTAGGGCCAGGCCTCTGCGGCTGACTGCTTGATAACCCTAAGGGTCCATGTACCCAATAATTGGGTACTTGGGATTTGGGTAATAGTAATTATAGTATTGGGTGTTGGTAAGTATATGATTATTAGGTACTTGGACCCTTAGGATAAAGGCGCAGGTCCGTAGTAATGTATACATGCACAGGCGCAGCCTTGTTGGTGAGCTTCAGTTCACCAGCTGGTCGCCTTTATTGGTGGATCCGATCTCGAACTCCCTGCTGCCGCACTTGCTCGGGGGAATGTGCTTGATGGCCTGCTCCCTGATGATAAAACTGCACAGGTCAATTAAGTAGTGTGAGGGCTCAAACGCCCCCCTACTGGCCAAGAACCGAGCTTGCCTTTGACAGCCTGAATCCTGCTGGACCGTTCCTCAGGGGACAGCTTAGGGGTCATAATGGGGATCTTAATGTTAAGGTCCTGAAAGGGAGGGGGTGTATTAATCAGGGGTCTACAATAGTAGTCCCTATACACCCCTAAAGAATGTAGTAGTTCCCATTTCTTTTCTCCATGCCATCATTCCCTGCTAACCAGAAGCAGGACTTATAAGCCCTAGTTTTCACGTCATGTTCCATGTCATTCTCCATTCTTGAGGTCGTATCCCCTTGATGACCCCAAACCCTAAAACCCTGAAACCCAACAGTTCTAAAACCCTACAACCCTGAAACCCTAAAACCCTACAACCCTGAAACCCTAAAACCCTACACCCTAAAACCCTAAAACCCTAAATCCAAAAACCCTAAAACCCTGTCACCCTAAAAGCCTGAAACCCAAAAGCCCAAAAGCCCTGAAACCCTAAATAGTAGTTCCCACTTTCTTTTCCATTATCCCAAAGTAACCCCAACATAACCCCAATAGAACCCCAATATAACCCTAAACTCTAAGCCTTGGGTACTGCCCCCCTCAGTAACAGTTGGATGATAATTTTAATATGGGTATATATAGCCCTTACTGGGGGGAGGGGGGGGGGCAGTACCCAATCTAAACCCTAAACCCGGAACCCTAAAACCCTAAACCACCTTTGGCAGCTGCAGTTTGGGCAGCTTGGCCAGGGCTCCCGTCATGGCGTCGGTCTTGATGCCAGAAGCGGGAGGATGCTGGGTACAGGGGTTCTTTAGGAAAATATAGGGTTGAGTTTGAGAATATATGGAGGTTTCCCAAAATAAGGGGTTTAGAGTTTGGGGCTTAGGGCTTAGAATCTTCAAATCCTAAGGTTCCAAGTAGCTAATACTCATATATTTACCCAAAACCTGTACTATAATTACTATTACCCAAAACTCATGTACCTAATTATTGAGTACTTGGACCCTCTGGGAAATTAAGTTTGGAGTTTCTGTCTTCAGGGCTTAAGGAGTAGGCTTCAGGGGATTTCAAGCTTGGGGTTTAGGATTTCGGGTTGCGGCTTGGGCTTGCTAGGGCTGGAGGGCTTCACCTCGCAGCAACCTTCATCTTCGCAGTACGTACTCGAGATCCAGGGGATCTCTTCCACGCTTGCGTCCCATTAACCAGGTTCATGGTTCAGGCTTGAAGGCCCCAAAAACTCGCGGGAGGTCTTAAGCATGAACCCTCCACAAAACACGAATGTTTCTTTTGCTGGGCCATATGTTCCCTCCTGGAGCCAAACCACGGTATCGAAGCTTGAAACATATACTCATGGCACTTTCTGAACAGGGGTGCGGTACATCTATGAGAAACTCCTGAAACAAGATGAACAGTCGGTCAAAGGTCTGTGGCTCTGAAATACGGAGTGCTGCCACCTGTAACCACTAAAAGGACACTACACCAAGCTCCCAGTCTCAGATAGCTGCAAAGCGATGGTTTCTTGGAAGAGGCACCGCAAAAGAACTCAACCGCCAAGGTTTCTCCCCAAACGTGCACTTATTTCGGACAAGGTTTCAACGTCCTCCGCACTTCTATAGTATAGGCGCCTCTCAAGTTAGTAAACCCTACTTACATACAAGATTGGCAGAAGCAGCTTGCGGCAAGAATGGCACTGTAAGGTTCTAGAGCATTTTACATAGGCTTTTGGACCATCAGATCATAAGAGGATTTTAGTTACCCTCCCAATATAACAAGGACCACTGTGGTCGTCATATGTTGAGAATCATAGGGTCCTCTTCTTCGGGAGGAAACCAAGTTCCCTTACTACGGATGGAGTGTAAATGTCTCAGCCTGCGGGTATAAATTGCCCTTTCAGAGGTTGAGGGCAATGCCAGTGCTCCCAAGGGGCCGGAGGTAGCAGCCTACACAACAATTCGGAGAGGATTTTGCGGCAGATAAGACGAAAAACTAAGGATTCTACTACTGAGCCTTTCACATTAGAGACATGAAGCCCATTATGTAGGCGAGTATGGAAGGATAAGTTGAGCTCCGTATAGAACCCTTTACTTACGAAACTGTATAACAAAGTCAACGAAAGAACTACGCAGGAGCCTCCGAGTGCCTGATCCCAAACGTTTGGGGTTTAGAGACGCTATCCCTTACCTGGAATTCGAAAAGCAGCGACAGGCCCTGTCAGGGTTTAGTGGGAGACTCATGGAATGTAGTAACTATACTTATAGCTGGGCTTATGACCCTGCGCATGCTCTCCCAAGCTGAAACTATGCGACTTACCCCACGTGTAGGCACGATCGCATTCTCAAATAAAGGAAACCATCGCGGTCCATGAGCATTGAAGGCCAAAGCCGTAACACTGCAGAACCAAGCATGGTCCCAACCCACTATAGTTGCAAGCGGCAGGGATAACGGTAATCATATTGGCTCCATGCTGCTAATGGATGGCGCCCTAATCGAACCTATGGCCATCAGTTCTTACCTGCACACTCAGAAGATGCTGGCAAGATGTTGGCCCCCCACCAGACCTTTGATATAATATACTATAATAGTTTCCAGTGTCTTTTCCATCCTCCCTATATAACCCTATATGATAACCCTATATTCTAACCCTATATTATGACCTTCGCGCTTGGGGTGTGAGCTTTGCAAAATGCTCTTTATAGGCCCTAAGGATGAAGGACTAGGCTTACCTAAAAACCTCTGCAGTTCAGGAAGCTGACAGAAGTCCAGGATGGTTACCGCTTTTGTTGTAGTAAGTACATGTTGGAACCCAATTACATCTGGGGTGACTGTACTTGAGACTACAACTGCACCTCGACCTCCAGGAAGGGCTTCATGTCCAACTTGCAAAATCACACTTTTCCTTGACTGCACTTCCTTCGCGTTGCTTGCGCAGCAAGTTCCTACGATTATTCCAGCAAACTCGAGCTCTCTACACAAGCAGCGCCTTAGCAGTTGAAGCCCCTGCTGGGGTTGTGATTGCTTCCGTGTCACGACCATACTTGCAGCTGCTGCTACTGCGATATGTGCTACGGCGCGCTACCCATGTTCATCCTATCTATGGCTCAACCCGTCGCACACACTGCGATGTTGCAGGGAGCCGGCATCCCGCGGAGAGAGCCCACAGAAAGCTCACTCGTCAAGCTCGCCACACTCCTGGCGAGGGCTGCTCAAACAAAGGGCACGTCAAGGACCCTGGGGATGTATGGGGACTGGAGTTAGGGTTTAGGGTTTAGGGTTTAGGGATTCTGGAAGTCCCTATATTTAGGGTTCTATAGAGGTGAATTTGAGAAACATCCTTGGAATAGGGTTCATGGCTTCGGACTTGTTGCCAAAAGGGGATTACTACTCGCATCATCAGCGACCCCTGACTCCGGCTGCAACAGGATGATATGGAATTCCTACTCAATTTCCGAACATCTGAGTATGGGGCATGGATCGCGCAGTATACCCCAAACCCTACAATCCTTGTGGCGAAAATCTTCTTGCCGTCTCGTGGGTAATTACAAGACAAATAGGAGACAACACATTGTATAAGATCTGCAGTATCCGGCGATGGTACAGGCTTTCGGGTACGAGATGAGCCCGTTTAGAACGACCTCTGAACCTTGAGGTAGCAAAATCCATTCTAAGTAGGTACATCCTACTAAATCCTTACACTAAGGCCTTCAAGCACCTGCATTGGAACCCCTTTAGGCCCCAAGTTTAAAATATGGTACTATATGCCTGGGTAATTTGGAGGAGGGGGGGGGGTTGTCAAAATCATTGTTTCCTAATCCCTAGACAACACTCTATAGTCCCGGCTTCCATGTCATGTTCCATCTTCTTTTCTGTTTGATTTTCCCTTCCCAGGCGAATAACTGAAAAATATCCCTGAACTCTGCACAACGCCCTACCTGTCCCTGTCCATATATACCCCTATGAACCCCTATCTAGACACTTTAAACTTTAAACCTTTTTAAAGGGGCCCCAAATCTTCCTTCCAAAAATGCTCCGCACCCCAAGCCCCAAACCCTAAACAGCAAACGCAAAACCCCGAGCCCTAAACCCTACACCCCAAACCGTAAACCCCAAAC